>CM035428.1:113884544-113969544 GCA_020310875.1 Ceratopteris richardii
TTCCATTTTATTGAGGGGAGTACCTGCAAATTACTTCTCTTTTTATACCTGCATTCCACAAATAATCATCAAACTCTTAAGAAAAATATTCTCCTCCTCCATCTGATCTCAATCTCTTTAGCTTTTGTCCTGTAATCCTTTTTGCATAAGCATGATATACCCTTTGATCTTCTCCTACTTCTTCATGTGTTGCCTTCAAGATGAGAGTCATGTCATCCTTCTGATCTAATGCATAATTATAATAGTTGTTATTGTAGGACTGAGGTTGAAAACTTCTTCCACCTCCTCTAGCATATGAAGTCCTACCATCTCTTCCTCTGAAGTTGCCTCTTTGGTTTCTGCCTCCTCTACCTCTTTGATTGAAACTCTGATTATGGCTTCCACCATTTTGATTGTTATACCAACAATCATTTGCCAAGTGATTTGTTCTTCCACAAATCCAACAAGCTCTAACATTATCTTTATTCTTACCTCCTCTTCCTTTACCTCTTGAATTCATCTTTCCTCTTGTGAAATTTACTTGACTTGAAGATCCTTCATCATCAGTTGACTGCTTCCCTTTGCCATTCTTTTTCTTGTCCTTGGAGTACATAGCTTGACTTGCACTCCTATCATAATCTCCCTTAATGTCTTGCTCAAAAGTTAGCATATGTCCTAGCAATTTATTAAGATCATGAGTAAAGTGATCTAATGACAATTCTATGGACAATATGAAAGGCTTCCATTTCTCATCTCCTCTCAGACCTATAAGTATTTGTCTTACCAACTTATCCTCTTCAATATCTTCATCTACTACTCCCAAGCTATCTGCAATATCCTTCATTCTTGCCACATAATCAAAAATTGATTGTGAGCTCTTCTTCTTGAAAGTTGTGAACTCTGCCCATAATCTTCCTCAACTTGGTTGTATTTTGGAAATGCTCTTCCAAAGCATTCCACACATCTGTTGCACTTTTTAATCCTCTAATATGAGGTAGAAGATAATCATTTACAGCCATGTAAATGATGCTCCTAGCTTGAGCATCCTTCTTCATCCAGTTCTTCAAATCTGCAAGCTCTTCCCTAGTTGGAACACAGGATCTTCAAACTCAAGCTTTTCTTCTTCTCCTATGATGAATGCCATCAAATCTTTGCTCATGAGGTGTGCCTCCATCCTCATGGACCAAGCTAGATAGTTCTCCCTATCTAGCTTATCAATCTGCAAGCTTTCTCCCATCTTTGATCTTCTATGTCTGCAATTACTAAGATTTATGGTGATATAATGTACCTTTGATATGAAGCTTTAATCCATCTTGATCCTTTGAGCTCATGCTTTGTTCTTCTTCAGGTTTTCTTCTAAACTTTACTCTTTGCTCCTTCAATTCACAAGATCTTTGATATCTGCAATAGTCAAGGTTCTCCCTGCTTCTTCTTCACCTTGATTTGATCTTTCTGCTCTGTTACCACTATTGGAGACCTCTAAATCTCCAAAGGCTTGATCTATACTGATTTAAGAGCATCTCTTTATCAGCTATAGACCAAACTTTACACAAATGTTACCTTTATTTATCAAGTCATTCACTATCACTTCTCTGAGTGAAAACTTTTCTTCTTCAAGAAGTCTGCTTCAGGATTTAACTTCATTACCTGCACATATCTTCAAATTTCCTCAATCTAATGATTCATATATCTCCATGCTATCTTTGCACAATCATATCAACCATTAGACCTTCAAAAGAATCATTAAAACTCTGATTTGATTACAAAGATCAAAAGTATGTTAGAAATTGTCTTCCTGAACAAGCGACTTTGACATAGTCAACTTCTAAGGTTGATCTCGCACAGCACAAGTCCCATTTTGCTAAATGCTTTTAGCCATAGCTTCCTTACCTTCTAACTTAGATTTGAATGCTCACTCATCAAAAAATTTACATTGTGCACTGAGATCTAAGCAAAACATTGACACGAAAAAGTGTATTTTTGAGATCTCTTCACTATCTTCAATTACTTCTTTGGCTTCATTCTGATTCTTGACTTGCTTCAAGTTCTTCATAATCATCAATTTGGGATTGCTTTGTTCCAACAGATAGATAATAGATAGATAGATAGATAGATAGATAGATAGATAGATAGATAGATAGATAGATAGATAGATAGATAGATAGATAGATAGATAGATAGATAGATAGATAGATAGATAGATAGATAGATAGATAGATAGATAGATAGATAGATAGATAGATAGATAGATAGATAGATAGATAGATAGATAGATAGATAGATAGATAGATAGATTAGATAGATAGATAGATAGATAGATAGATAGATAGATAGATATTCCTAGCTCAGTCTACAAGAATTATGAGAATTATCAATATATTTTGTGAAAACTATGATAATAGTGATTTTTTGATGAAAAATCCTGGATTTCATTTATGAAAAAGAGGCGAGGGTCTTAGCATACTTCTTGAATTGGCAATTTAAGTGTTTAAGGTTGTCGTTATGGACATGTTCTACCTAGACTAATCTACCTACAACAAAACAGAGACTAACTCCTAAAATGTTAAGGGATTTGGAGTGCCTTTCACCATCAATTAAAGAGTAGAAGCAAAAGTCTGATATGAATCTGGAAGACCATTAAGAAGAGTCTGCACAAGTGAACTACGTAGCAAGAATTCATTAGAAGTCAACAACTCTTTCATATCTTTGATCTTTGTCGAAAAATTCTCCATAGAATATCCTTCATTCATGTGCTCACTCTCCAACCATTTTCAGAGGTAAGCAACACAAGCTCATTTCTTCCCTGGAATAAAGTGGTTCGCATATCCCAAGCATCCTTTGCTATTTTGGAAGAGCAAATATGGGGATGATGGCACATTTGACAGACAAGGCTGTCAATGCATGTGTGTGCATCTTTGCCATTCCAATGAAGTTGCTCTATAGTAGGTGTAGCAGGAACCACAACACAAAAAGAATATGAAGATCATCATCTTCAATGGCCTCAACTGTTTTTTATAAGAATAATGCATTGATTTTTAGATAGGATAATTTGAAGTTGACCCTCAGGTGGGACTAGGAACCCAAGGGGACTCCAAAGGATTTTGAACCATACCAAGGGGAAATTTTGGACTCTTAACCAAAGCTTATGAACCTGAGATCTGGTAGACACCTAGGCAAGGATAGATAAAGCATTAGATCTTCTGAGGGAAGTGTCAACCATATAGCTAAGTCTTGGGCACAACAACTAAGTGGGTATCCTTATGTACTAAGCTCTGACACAAGTGACTCAGAAATGTCTTTTAGCATTGGGAAACCTGTAGGTGGCTCAGGAACTGCCTATCTACAAACACCCAAAGGTCCATATAAGACACAGTTGGAATATATTCGGACCAACCGATTAGGTGCTCGCATCTATGAGGATGGCCTAAGGCGATCAGTGGTCCAACTCAAAAATCCATATCAACCCTTTGGACTTGAACACCCGTCAAGTTTGAAGAAGGTTCATACATTGACAAGGAAGGAACCATATATGTGGTCACCAACCTACCTGATATGACATATGAGTTTGGAAACGTCATTCCTGAGAGTGACATAGGAGACCTAGAGCAAGGAGATGTAGGACGAGAACCCAAGACTCCTAGGGGCAAGTCAGTTTTGACCAGAGTGATCACTCCAGATTGGATCCCTCAAGACATCAAAAGCATAGAACTATTCTTGAATAGAGAAACAGAGGAAGCCTTTTGGAGATTCAAGCCAAATCAACCTTGCCAATTGGGCATAGTCATCATCTACGAGTTCAAGGATCCATAGACACCAGACAAAGTTGTCTACCTAGATAACACATCAAAGAAAATGTTCTTGGTAACAGAACATGATAGACATGCATATACTTGGAAGAGTGAATTGATTTTCCCTCCACCAAGATCCAATGTTTCCCATGGCCTCCAAGGAGTAGGATCATCCCAAGCTCATGAAGCCCAGAGAGAAAGAACTAGAGAGAGACTTGAGATAAGTTTTGCACACACTGTGGGCAGAAATAGATCAGGATTTGAAAATGAAAGACCTGAAAGAGAGAGACATCAAGCACATAGGCAACAAAGAGATGAACATGATTTTCCATTGCCTAGACCCCAAGAGCACCCAAGAACCCTTAGACCCACTCAAGTGATCAAGGCAATGAAGAATTATTTTGACGGGACAAGAGATCCTTATGATCATGTGGCCGGGTTCAAACAAGTGTTAAGAGCTGAATAGGTTGAGGATTTGTTCACCCAATATGAGGCATTTGGTTTGACTCTTAAGGGCACTGCCTTAGCTTGGTTTCAACCACTGAGTAGTCACAACTATCGCGATATAGGTCAACTGCTAGATGAATTCATTGTAGAATTTTCCAAGAGTGGTATCAGGCATAACACATCATATTTGATCCACAGCCTCAAGCAGACACCCCAAGAAATAGTGGGACTAGCAGGTAGAAGGTTCAGATAGTACCTAGAAAGATGCCATGCTCCAGAGTTACCCACACCAGCCAAACAAGTGGCTTTGGTTTTAGATGGCTTACTAAGCACCAAGTTAAGATCATATGTGTACTTGAAAGAGCCTAGAAGCATAGAAGAGTGTGTGCGGACCTGCATTGACATAGAAGATAACTTGGGTGATGAGTTAGGACTATCCAAACTCTATAAAGACTTTAAGAGTTCTACTAATCATACCTCCAGAGCCTCCACTGAGCTGGATGAGATAGCAGAGCAAGTTTCCAAGAAGCTAGGAGTTCAAAATAGACAAATACCAAGAGTCACCTCATAGAATCGGTGTTATACTTGCGAAGGCGACCACATGGCTAATGTATGCCCATTGCACAACCAGAACATGAGAGAAAGGAATGTTGCATATTGCACTATTGAGAGAAAATACACGAACCACACGGCTCAGGATTGTCCATACAATAGACAGGCTGTTAGACAGAATTATCAACAACCTTACCAACAAGGTAGGTATCAGAACCAATACCAACAACCATATTATAGACCACAACAACAATATCAGACACTACATAGGCCACAACCAGTCCTAGGAAACCAACCACCAATGCCTGCCAATGTAATTCCAGTTAAGTATGCAGTGGCAGAAGAGAACCTTAATAGAGCATTGGTGCTAGTGACCCCACTGATCTCAGAGAATGACTCTCATGCTCATAGTTCAGACTACTCCCATGAAGGTAGTCCACATGCTTATTACAAAGAGTCACCTGAGCATAGTGAGACTTATCCATATCAATATGAGGCACCACCTATGGAACAAAATTGGGAGCCAGAATACTCTAATGTCATGTACACAAATCCTAACCCTAGGCCCCCAATTGAGACAAATGAAACCACAAGTCCCTAGAGGATCATGTTTTAGGTGTCAGGGCGACCATTTCATTCGTGAATGTCCCCACTCACCAACTCTGGGACAAGGACAAAACATCACAATACAAGCCTTTTGTCCTGAGTGTGGTAAAGACCATCTCCCTAGAGATTGTCCAAGAAAACCCTCTAGTGTGCCCAAGGTCACACCCATAAATGTGGCAGGCTTAGTGGTAGATTCAAGTTCAAGTAGCAATAATGTGGCTCCTATACAAGCAGTCACTAGGGCACAAGCTTTGAAACAGGATAAGCCAGCTGAACAATCAGAGTCAAGTGAATCAGGAGAGCCTAGTAAGCGGAAAACAAGGACATGGAAAGATACCAGAGAGAAGGCCAATCACAAGTGGAATAAAAAGTTATCGGAACTCGAAGAAAGCCTGAAAGAAGCGAAAACAAAAATAGAAGACATTGCATCTCAAAGTCCCTCGCATGCCGAAACTCCGTCCACTCCACCTCCTCCCACCCCACCACCCATTGTAAACAGACCGCAACCAGGGTATGTTCTTGCATATCCAACCCCAAAAGGCTTGGACATGATGTTCAAGACCTGCCAGGCTCGAATTCAAGAAGGGCCAATAGCTGCAAACCTAGACAAGAGTTACCCTAGAGCTGACTTAGAGATTGAATGGACAAAAATGAGCATGAAAATGGTAGAACTAGCTCAAGCTATGCTCGAGACTAGTCAAAAGTTCAATCAGTCAAACTAGATTTGCATCTTCAAGGCTTACTGGAAAGACTAGAGTAGTTGGTAAACAAACCGCATGTTTCTTTACCTCCACAGGCTCAACCAGTTGTTGAAAGAGAAAGCTCACCACCAAGGGAAGCTTATGTTCCTAATTCCATGGATGCTGGAACACCTCTTTCAATTTAAGAATACTCTCAAGAGTTCTTGCGGGAAATACAAGAGGAGAAATGCGCAAGGAGAAGGGTAATCCCCCTCCTATTCATGAGATTGATGACCTTCATTCTCAGTTTCCCCAAGACATTCCATCTATTTACGGAGATCAAGCTGAGCAACAAGAGGACGAAAGATTATGCCAAGGGAATCTGAATCTCTCCTGATCAGAGCTCCCACAATATTGGTAAGAAATGAAGACTCAGTGGTTCCAAGGAACACTGATGTTGTGAAGAACACTAAGGTTCAGTGTCATCTCACTGTAGAAGAACTGCTCAAAGCAAAACCCGAGCTATGGAACCATGTGAAGGATCAGGTCCCAGAACTTGATTCCAATATGCCAAAAGGAGGCTCTAAGCAAAAAGTACCAGAGATACCTCTAGACAAAATAGGGGACATGTGTGAGGGTGAAGAAGGTAATACTTATCTTCCAATCACCTACCAAGGTTACACAACCAAAGCAATCATCGATTCAGGTGCTGGTGTTGCTATTGCGACCACCTCCTTGTGGAAGTGATGGGGCAAACCCACATTAAGACCAACTAGAATGAAGCTTCAAATGGCAGCCGGTCATTTTGAAAGACCTCTAGGATTGCTCGAAGGGGTAACTCTAACCACTTGTGGGGTAGAGTTTGAGCACACCTTTGCTATATGTGACTTTGAGAAAAATAATGTCTACGAGATGATTCTAGGAAGGCCCTTCCTATGACAATTGCAAATAGTATAGGATTGGGGAACCAACTCCTTGTACTTACAACACTTAGGGGTCACCACCAAGGTCAATCAAAAAGATTATACATTCAGAGATGTACCACCCCTACAGTGGAATCCTATCCACAAAGCAAAAGAAGATTCTATCTCTGTGCATTCTGGAAGTTCACCTGATCCATCTTGGTTGCATGAAGATACTCATCTGTGGATGTGCAAGGTCGCGGAGGAAGAGGAAAAATGCTTAAAGGCAAGAGACGAAGGAACTTCTCCAAGAGATAGACCAATTAAAGACCCAACTTATACACCGATGATCTTTCCAGATGAGGAATTTGAGCCTCATGGTTGGGCAGAAATCGTAGCTACCATGGACATTGCAGTCAATGAAGAACAATGGACACCTCATTGTGATGAGGAGGGTTATGATATTTCAGTGTTCATGTGTCGGCCCTTGCTAGAAGAATGTGACCCTAGTGATGTCATAGAAGAAGAAGAGAATGACGATGATCTAGAGTCCATTGTGATGGATAGTTGCTTTAACTCAGAGGAGCACTATCTAAAAGACATAGGGGTGTTTACCCAAAAAGAAGAAGAACCTCTCACAAGTATCAAAACTGTAAATTCCAAGGAAGGAAGTGAGGGTAGCCAAGAGAAAAAGAAAAGAAAAGCAGTGAAACAAGAAGAGGAGGAGTCATTGTTCGAAGTACCACAAAATTTCAAGAAATATGAAGTTGAAGACCAAAAAAATTTGGTATGAATGCCTAAGAGAGAGGCCATCATAGGAGAATCATATGATAATAAAGAAAAGACCAAGAAGATTGTAGTGACCATTAAAGAGAACGAAGAGAGATGCACGTATATAGGAGATGACCTAAGTGCAAGAGAAGAAATGGAGCTCGTAGCTCTATGAAGGGAATATAGGGATGTGTTTGCATGGCACTATAGAGACTTGAAGGGGGTAGATCCAAGAATATGCTCTCATACGATCCCCATGATTGCTGACGCCAAGCCTACCAAACAGAAGCCCTACACATATAATGACAGTTATGTAGCTAAAATAAAAGAGGAAATTGATAGGTTGATTGAAGCCAGATTTATCTACGAGATTGAGCATATTGAGTGGGTGTCCCCCATTGTAGTGGTGCCCAAGAAGAACGGGAAGTTGTGAGTGTGTATTAACCTTAAAAAAGTTAATGCCGCTACGATCAGAGATAGTTATCCGCTTCCAATCACGGAACACCTATTGGAGCGTGTTGCAGGCAAGGAAGTTTATAACATCCTTGATGGATTTTCAAGTTACAATCAAGTAGCCATTGCCCAGAAGATCAACAAAAAACAGCTTTTGTCACAGAGTGGGGAATTTTCGCATTTCGTGTGATGCCATTTGGGCTAACCAATGCACCTGCAACATTCCAAAGGCTCATGTGTCATGTCTTCAAAAATTTCTTGCGAAAGAGCTTGGAAGTATATGTGGATGACTTATGTGCTCATTCCCAAGAAAGAAGATATCACATCCCAGAGCTCAGACAGATCTTCAACAAGTGTAGAGAATATCGAGTGTGTTTGAACCCAGAAAAGTGTGCGTTCATGGTAGGACAAGGGAAAATCTTAGGTCATATTGTTTCTAGGAATGGAATATCAATAGATGAGGATAAAGTAAGAGCCATAGCAGAGCTTCCAAGACCAAGGAATGTTAAAGAGGCACAAGCCTTTATGGGCCATTGTGGATATTACCGCAAGCTTATTCACATGTATGCAATCATAGCTAAGCCTCTTTATGTCTTGTTGACAAATTTTGAGTGGAACGATGAATGAGAAAATTCCTTCAATGAGTTGAAGAGGCGTTTGTGCACAACACCAATGCTGACCACTCCTGATTGGAATAAAACATTCCATGTTCATGTAGATGCATCCAATCATGCAATAGGATGTGTGCTAGCTGATGGAGAGTGTTAATCTCCAAAAGAACAACCTACTCTTGAATTTAGAACACCTCTATATCAAGAATAAGTCAAAACCTTCACTAAATTAGAGGTCCAATCTCCAAATTATCAAAAGTTGAAAAATTCTGTGAAGAAGATAAAACACAGAAAGTCTGCTGCACAATTTCTTCTCATTGACCTATCAAACATGTAAAGTTTTCTATGAAATTTTGTATGAAGTGTTGCCTAGAGATTGCGCACCTCCTCCAAGTTAAAGTTCTCAAAAAGGTTTAGTATAACTTGAGAAATCAACTTCACAAGTTACCTATGTCTGAATCTGCACTTCTGAGAAGTCGATTTAGACACCCCTAACTTCTTAACTTCAATTCTCTCAGTACAAAACCCGTTTAAGCAAATGCTTCTAGCCACGAGTAGATCACCTTCCAACTTAAAGATTAAGTGCTTACTTGCACAAAACTTTAAACTATGGAGTGAGAACTGACCAAAAGATTAAGATCAAAATTTGCACCTGTTTCAGAGAACTGTAGACACTCAACACATATGAATGTTCCTACTAACAATTCTCCTAGCCTGTTTGCAATTAGACTCTGAAATTCAGGTCACAGACTCATTAACTACCAACTTAGATATCCTCAAAAGGATTTCACAAATGATCTACCACAGACGGAGTAGACGCAGAAACATCGGGCGCAATATTTTCTTCATTTCAGGAGAAGACTACTACTGAAAAATGAGAGAGACTTCAACACCTTTCTCATGTGTCTATTGACATTTACAATCACTTATTTCTCTATTCCTATGCTCATACATAGTCTCTCCTCGTCTTCTCTCTATATCCCGACATTTTCCAAAAGTATTTATAGGCAAATTTGTACAAGTCTATGACTAATCAAAGACCTAAGTGAACTATGTACATATGTGTACATTCCTCACATACTCTGAATGTATCTTCCTTCCAAGCTTCAAGAGTTGATCTCATCCTTCATTCTTCAGTCTTCAAACATTCAATTGGTGATTGATCTGCACCAACAGCTCCCCCTCAATCATCAATTGAGGTTTCTCCTTTCTTCTTTATACCTGCCATGTCTTTAAACTTCTGTAGCTTTGGTCCATCCAAACTCTTTGTAAGCATATCAGCTATCTGATCCTTTGCTGAAGTATGTATGACTTCAATCTCCTTATCCATCACTTTCTCTCTTAGAAAGTGATATTGAATCTCAATGTGTTTGGTCCTGGCATGAAAAACAGGATTAGCAGCTAAGTACAATGAACTCATGTTATCTCCATATATAATTGGTACCCCATGCACAATGTCAAAACTCTTCATCAATGTCTTGACCCAAATCACTTCCTTTGCAGCTTCAACCATGCCTTTATACTCTGCTTCTGTAGAAGACAAAGCAACTGTATGTTGCTTCTTGGAACACCATGAGATAAGTTTATCTCCCACATAACACATATATCCAAAAGTTGACCTTCTATCATCTGGATTACCTGCCCAATCTGCATCACTATAAATTTTGATATTTGTATCTGAGGTAAACCCATAATACAAACCTTCATTGAGTGTACCCTTAATGTACCTCAACACTCTTTGACCTGCAATCCAATGTTCTTTCCTTGGGCAATGCATGAATTGAGACAAAACTCCTACTGCATATGATAAATCAGGTCTAGTTAATGTAGCATAGATAAGGCTACCAACCAAACTCTGATATTGTCTCATGTCTTTGAATTCTTCACCTCCAAACTTACTCAATTTATGATTCACCTCCATTGGTGTAGGTGCTACCCTGCAATCATCCATTTTAAACTTGATTAACAAGTTCTTCAAATACCTTTCTTGGGTCACAAATACTCCATGTTGAGTATATGTAATCTCCATGCCCAAGAAATATGACAAGTCTCCCAAGTCACTAATTTTGAACTCCTTTTCCATTTGCTTCTTGAGTCTTTGTATTCCTTCTTCATCTGTACCTGTAAGAATTATGTCATCAACATATATGCACATGTATATGAAACCATTATCACTTGCTTTGACAAGCAAGCTACTATCTGCTTTAGACACCTGAAATCCAAGTTCCTTAAGGAACTTCACAAGTCTATAGTTCCATGCCCTTGGGGCCTGCTTCAAGCCATACAAAGCTCTCTTGAGCTTGCACACATGATCTGGATACCTTTTATCTCTGAACCCTTGAGGTTGCTCCATGAATACATCATCTGAAATATAACCATTCAAAAAAGCATTTTTCACATCAAGTTGACATAACTTCCAACCTTTACATGCAGCAATAGCAATAAGTGTCCTGATGGTTGTCATCTTTGCCACAGGACTATAAGTCTCATCATAGTCAACACCATAAGTATGAGCAAACCCTTTGACAACAAATCTAGCTTTGTATCTAGACACACTTCCATCTGCAAACCTTTTTGTCTTGTAGACCCACTTGCATCCAATGATTTTCTGACTATTTGGTTTTGGAACCAAATCCCATGTTTGATTCTCCAATAGTGCATCATATTCTTCCTGCATAGCTTTCTCCCATTTTTCCTTACCTTTTGCCTCTTCATATGTAGAAGGGTCTTCATCTGCATTCACCATATAAGCATAATCTTTTGTGGCCAAAAATGAAGTATCATAGCTATACCTTGTAGGTTGCCATTTATTCCTTGTAGACCTCCTAAGCTCTCCACTTCTTGAGGTTTCTAGTTCTTCATATTCAGGATCAAATTTTGGAGTTTCTTCCACTTCAACCTGCACTTCATTATTCTCTTGTTCATCAAATATTTGAACCTTTGATTTACCTTTCCTTTGGTTCACTTCTTCTTCATCACCTGTATTGATATTAATTGTACCTGCATACCAAGTACTTTGCTCATCAAATGTAACATCTTTAGAAACCATGAATTGTTTTGTAGATGGACTCCACAATCTATAGCCCATCTGCTTATCATCATAACCAATGAAAACATATTTTTCAGCTTTAGGCTCCAACTTGTGCCTTAATTGTGATGGCACATATGCATATGCCACACATCCAAAAACTCTGCAATGATCCAAGGTAGGTCTCTTACCCCACCAAGCCTCATATGGTGTCATACCCTGCAAGGCTTTACATGGTAACCTATTGACCAAATAAGTGGCTGTATTTACAGCCTCAGCCCACAAATAATTAGGGCAATTTTTCTCCTTCATCATGGATCTTGCAAACTCAACAAGTGTTCTATTTCTCCTTTCTGCAACACCATTTTGTTGAGGAGAGTACCTACAAGTAACTTCTCTTTTTATACCTGCATTCCATAAGTAATCACTGAACTCATTAGAGAAATACTCTCCCCCTCCATCTGACCTTAGTCTTTTCAATTTATGACCTGTAATTCTTTCTGCATATGCATGATAGTGTTTAAATGTATTAAACACTTCTGACTTATCTTTGATCACATAAATAGTGATCCATCTAGTAGCATCATCAACATAAATCACATAATACCTTGACCCATTTATACTGAAATCTTTTGATGGTCCCCACACATCTGTGTGTACCAACTCAAGCTTCTCTGAGTGCATAAAACCATGCTTGGAATAAGAATTCTTATGAGCCTTACCTAATTGACATGCCTCACATTTGTATGTCATATGTTGACCTACAACATTAGGAAATCCAAGCACTAAACCATTGTTAACCATATCTTTAATACCTCTTTCATTGAAATGTCCAAGCCTCTTGTGCCAAAGATCTAACTCAGAGATCTTATGTCCTCCATATGTGAACATAGCATGACCAATATTGCCTTGAATCTTCAATGTAAATAATCTTCCTTCTTTTTTTCCTGAAACAATCTGTTTATACCCTTGGCTAGGGTCTTCCACATATACTCCATCATTAGTGAATCTTACTTCATATCCCTTTTCAACAATTTGTCCTACACTTATCAAATTCTTAGGGATTGTAGGAACATACAAGACCTTACTCAATAAGGTGCTACCATCCTTGGCCTTCACTGATCCAATTGACTTCACATTGTGCTTTGTGTTGTCACTTGTTTGAACAACATGATTAAAAACTTTACTCTCCAAATCAGTCATCAAAGATATGTTACCACTCAGGTGATTGCTACACCCTGAGTCAATGTAAAAGACTCTTTGATCTTCATTCTGCCTTTCACAAGTTGCATTCATTATCAATGTTGAATCCTCCTTTTGATCTGAAGCATAATTGTAGTAGGTGTTATTATATTGTTGACTTTGGAATCCTCTACCTGCATTTCTTCCAAAGTAACTCCTACCACCTCTACCTCTGAAATTACCTCTTTGATTTCTGCCACCTCTACCTCTTGAATTATAGTTCTGATTGTATCCACCATTACTCTGATTATTATGCCAACAATCATTAGCTAAGTGATTTGTCTTACCACAAATCCAGCAAGCTTTACCTCCATCCTTGTTGTTTCTGCCTCTTCCTCTACCTTTGCCACCTCCTCTTCCTCTTAGGAAGTTGGCTTGAGTAGTTGTTCCTTCATCCTCACCTGCTTGTTGCTTTCCTTTGCTATTCTTCTTCTTGTCCTTTGAGTACATTGCATGACCTGCACTCTTGTCACCATCTCCTTTAACATCCTGCTCAAATGTTAGCATATGACCTAGCAATTGATTTAAATCAGGAGTGAAATGGTCAAGTGATAATTCTATAGACAAAATGAATGGCTTCCATTTGTCATCACCTCTCAAACCTGTAAGGATTTGCCTTACCAATTTATCCTCCTCAATGTCTTCATCAACAGCTCCTAATGCATCTGCAATGTCTTTCATCCTTGTTACATAGTCTGAGATAGATTGAGAAGCCTTCTTCTTAAAGGTTGTAAACTCTGCCCATAAGGATGCCTTCCTTGACTTTGTAGTATTCTGGAAATGCTCCTCCAAAGCATTCCAAATATCAGTTGCACTTTCAAGACCTCGAATATGAGGTAACAAGTAATCATTGACTCCCATATAGATAATGCTCCTAGCTTGAGCATCTTTCTTCATCCAATTTTTCAAATCTGCTAACTCTTCCTTAGTTGGAACACTAGGATCTCTGAACTGTGGCTTCTCTTCTTCTCCTGTGATGTAAGCAATCAAATCTTTGCTCATAAGATGAGCTTCCATCCTCATTGACCATGCAGGATAGTTTTCCCTATCCAATTTCTCTATCTGTAGAGAATCTCCCATCTTGTGTCTACCTGTGTATTGAAATCTTCAAGCTTTATGAACAATATATGTACCTTTGCTTCGAGTTAGACTCCTTTTGTCCTTCTTGATGTCGTATGGTCTCCTCCTCTTGCTTTGCCTTCAAACTTTCACCTTTTAGTTCTTCAATTGTTGAATTTCTTGAATCTGCAGCAGTCGGGACCTTCCTTTCCTTGATTTGATGTCTCCTGCTCTGATACCACTGATGGAGAGTGTTAATCTCCAAAAGAACAACCTACTCTTGAATTTAGAACACCTCTATATCAAGAATAAGTCAAAACCTTCACTAAATTAGAGGTCCAATCTCCAAATTATCAAAAGTTGAAAAATTCTGTGAAGAAGATAAAACACAGAAAGTCTGCTGCACAATTTCTTCTCATTGACCTATCAAACATCTAAAGTTTTCTATGAAATTTTGTATGAAGTGTCACCTAGAGATTGCGCACCTCCTCCAAGTTAAAGTTCTCAAAAAGGTTTAGTATAACTTGAGAAATCAACTTCACAAGTTACCTATGTCTGAATCTGCACTTCTGAGAAGTTGATTTAGACACCCCTAACTTCTTAACTTCAATTCTCTCAGTACAAAACCCGTTTAAGCAAATGCTTCTAGCCACGAGTAGATCACCTTCCAACTTAAAGATTAAGTGCTTACTTGCACAAAACTTTAAACTATGGAGTCAGAACTGACCAAAAGATTAAGATCGAAATTTGCGCCTGTTTTAGAGAACTGTAGACACTCAACACATATGAATGTTCCTACTAACAATTCTCCTAGCATGTTTGCAATTAGACTCTGAAATTCAGGTCACAGACTCATTAACTACCAACTTAGATATCCTCAAAAGGATTTCACAAATGATCTACCACAGACGGAGTAGACGCAGAAACATCGGGCGCAATATTTTCTTCATTTCAGGAGAAGACTACTACTGAAAAATGAGAGAGACTTCAACACCTTTCTCATGTGTCTATTGACATTTACAATCACTTATTTCTCTATTCCTATGCTCATACATAGTCTCTCCTCGTCTTCTCTCTATATCCCGACATTTTCCAAAAGTATTTATAGGCAAATTTGTACAAGTCTATGACTAATCAAAGACCTAAGTGAACTATGTACATATGTGTACATTCCTCACATACTCTGAATGTATCTTCCTTCCAAGCTTCAAGAGTTGATCTCATCCTTCATTCTTCAGTCTTCAAACATTCAATTGGTGATTGATCTGCACCAACACTAGCACAACCCACAGGTGAAGGAAATCTCGATTTGCCCATAGTGCTAGCAGATAGCTAACTGCAGCTGAACGAAACTATACCACAATAGAGCGAGAGGGCTTAGGCATGGTATATGCTGTGAAGAAGTTTAGACACTATCTACTGGCCAATAAGTTCAAGTTTTTCACTGATGATCAAGCTTTGTTATATTTGGTCAATAAACCTTGCAATACGGGACGCTTAGTAAGATGGTTCCTCTTACTAATGGAATATGACTTTGAAGTGGTTGTTCAAAAAGGTAGGACCCACCTTAGGCCAGACCACCATTCTCACATCACTTCAGGCGAGTCACTGCAAGGAGTGTCTGATGAATTGCCCGATGCTTATCTGTTCAATTTAGAAGTTGTTCCTAAATGGGCAAATAAGTTGGTACCAGTCCTAACCTTCGGACCCGCAAAGAAGAATGTGAAAACATCACAAGAAGAAATTGTAAAATCACAAAAATATCACATATTGGCAGGAAGCATGTACAAACAAGATACAGAAGGTGTACTAGCTTATTGTGTTGAGGACGATGAACATAGTAGTTGGTTGCAACAAGCTCATGAAGGATTGCTAGGAAATCACTATTTTAAACCATGAACATTACAGAATCTGAAGCGTTTAGGAGTGTATTGGCCTAGCATGGACAAAGAAATACATGAGTGGATTAAGAATTGTCTAGTGTGCCAAGAGAGGGCCCAGTGGAGCATGCCACCCTTTATCAAGTGTCGTTAATTCCAGATTGGAGTGCTCCATTGGTAGAATTTGTCCGATCGGGAACATTACCCAAAGAGGCTAGTCTAGCAAGAAGATGAAGCATGGAGCAAGAGGCTCAAGACTATGCCTTAGTCAGAGACAACCTATACCGAAGAGGCAAAGATGGTTACTTGAGACTATGCGTTCATGAATCAGACTATTTGAAAGTCCTAGAAACTACACACAGTGGTGTTGCAAGTGGACACTTTGGTCCTGATCGAGTAATCAAGACCATTCTATTCTCAGGACTTTGGTGGCCCACTCTTCATATGGATGCACATACCTATGTGAAGAAATGTGACACATGCCAACATGCACAATATCCGGTTAGAAAAGATGAGATGCCTTTGAGACCAATGATGGGAGGACGTGCATTCTCGAAGTGGGGCATAGACTTCATAGGTCCTATTAATCCCCCAGCTAGAAACTCCCATGTCGAATACATTATTGTAGCCACAGATTACCTTACCAAGTGGGTACAAGTGAAAGCCACGATAAAGAATGATGCTCAAACAACATCTAAGTTCTTATTTGAGAATGTGTTCACGAGATATAGACTACCAATAGAGTTAGTGAGCAATAGAGGCACACACTTCTTGAATGAAGTCATTGAAAATTTTCTCCAAGAATTCTTGGTGACACATAAGAAGTCTTCCCCCTATCATCCCCAAGCTAACGGACAAGCTAAAAGCACAAACAAGATCCTATGTAATGTCTTGACTAAACTAGTGAATAATAAACGCTCTGATTGGGACAAACAACTTCATCATGCTGTTTGGGCTTACCGAGTTGCCTACAAAACAATACTCAACGCCACCCCATTTCAGATGGTCTTTGGATAGAATGTGTGCTACCATTAGATTTCTTAATCCCGGCTTTAAAAGTAGCACAAGAGCATGAGTGGACTGGACATGAGTTGTCCTCTAGGGTCTTTGATCTAGAATGCTTAGGTGAGACACAGCTACAAGTAGCAGCAGGCATCTACGCTGAGAAAAGACAAAAGGTTTATTTTGATGCACACATCAAGGATAAAGGATTGAAAGAGGGAGACCTGGTGTTGGTTTACACACTCAAGCAACATGCCCATAAATTGGAAAAAAGAGGATATGGACCCATGATCATTAATAGAATTTCCACTAGTGGTGCGGTCCAATTGGCCACTCTAGAGGGTGACATCTTTCCAAACTATATTAGTGGTTGTCGAGTCAAGCTATATCAAGAACCTCTTATAGAGGATATGCTAATGAGACTCAACACTGCTAAGAAGCAAAAAAAAGAAGAGTTAAGAGTTAGAGAAGAGGCACAAGCAGAGGCAAGAGAGCGTATTAGACGAAATAAGTTAAGGCGATTGAGCCTAGATGTCAACCCGAAAGCCCCAAAATATCACATGGACATGTGCCAAAAATCAGGTGTAATTACTTCTTGAATAATTGACCGACGTCCCTTTGTGACCATAGAGGTAGGACAAGGAAAGAATGTAAGGACTGTGAAAGCATTGATTGACTCAAGTGCAGCAACTAGTGCAGTTAGACTTTCCTACTGCCAAGAGTTGCAGTTCAACATCAATCCTATAGAAGCCTATCTCATAGGATTCGGAGGGGTGGAAACCCCTTGTGTGGATGAGGTGGAACTCCCCATCTCTCTTCAAAATGTCCCAATGGGAGTCAAAATGCTAGTGTGTCAAGATGAAGACCTTATTGAACCACTTGTCTTGGGTCAAGATTGGATTTTTGACCATGCAATCAACTTAAACCTCAAATGCCAACTTCTTCAAGTTTGGGTACATGAACAATGCATTACACTAGAGTTAGAAAACTGCATGCTCACAGATCATGGTGTCACACATTCTCGTAGGACTAATCTTAGAGAAGAAGAAGTTGTATGTGTCCAAAGCTCTATGATGCAGAAGGATGTTGCCTCCAACAAAAGAGTCAGAGACCCATTGAGACTCCTTTCTTGTAAGAAGTCTCAGCCATCTGTAGTAGTTCAACCACACTGGCAAGAGAAACAGTACATGACAACTTCTATATCAAATAGACAATGGGATTTCAAGAAGAAAGGAGTGTCCGGCATGAAGCAGATCTAGGTACACAAAGGAGAGAAACCACCAGCCTCGCCAACACAATTCCCACCCATGCAAGAAGGTCTGCGACAAATTTGGGTGCCTACGAAATTAGTTGCAGCTCAACAAGGGCGATTACACAGGCGGGTTCCAAAAGGACTCTTACATGCACCTAGGCCTATGCTCTCCACCATGCAAAAGGTCTCAACCAAGAAGCCAAGGAGAGAAAAGGGAAAGATCCGAGCACAGAGACCACAGGAGGATAGACTCACCTCTTCAGCAATAGTCAGAAGACCAACAACAATGGTATGGGTATGGAAGCCAAAAGCATTGATAGGCCCCACAGAACCAAAGAGCCAACCACAAAGGATCAAAGCCTCAAGAAACCACCCAAACATGGAGCAACCAAAGGAGATCACTAAACAGTCAAAGACCATTCTCAAATGGATCCCTATAAGGAGGAAGGATTAGTTGTCATCTCAGGATCGAATGGATACCTCCAAGAAAGATGGCATCAACATCCGCAAATAACATCGAAAGCCTCGACGAGCGACAACCATGTGCTCCTTGCACAACCCTATCTTTTGCACCATTCAGGTCATGCATTTCCAAAGTATGCATTAATATAGAGCCACATTACATGGCCGTGCATAGACACATTTGAGAACCCCATGCACAAGAGCACATTGACATATGTCAATTATTTTTTCTAATACTAACATATGTCTTCTTGTTTGGTGACATTGTTCCAAAAAAAAAAAAGAGAAGACAAGAGAGAGAGCGAGAGAGAAAGAGCTTGTTCCTAGGTTTGGCTCATGGAACATGAATGAGTCATGCTTAGTTGAAGGTGGAACCACTCATTACTGGGCATTTATCAGTTTTGATAGAAGTGTGTCTCGGCTAGCAAATGATATTATTGTTGCCTTATCTGGTAGATGTCCAGAATTGGGCATGAACATGGCATCCAAAACTATTGTTTCCCCTTACCATGGTAGGAGGGAAGAGCTTGAAGGTCTGCAACTTGAGGGATGCTTAACTATTGTATGTACGAGAGCATCCTCAGAGATATCTGCAAGGGGTAGTTCTGGTACCATGCAAATCCTTGTATGTATACTGGGTGAAAAGACTCCTGCTTATGGTGAGCTAAAGAGAATATGTGAAACTAAGCTTGGTGTAGTTAACCAATGTTGTTTATCAAGGAATATAAAGAAATTCAATTCTCAATATTTGATAAATGTTGCTTTGAAAAGAGGAGACAGGACCAGGCACTCAAAAAATTTCATCAATGGACCATCAACACAGACATTCATCGATAATGTTCCATCACAAATGCCAGGTGTACAACACAAAGAAATAAACATCGATCAACCCTTCACCATGGTAAGTATCTTTACTTTGGCAACACCATAACCATGATAGATTAGGAAACCTCTTCATCAGCATACCCTTGAGCACTTAGCTCAAGACCCCCAATTTTTGCACCATACTTCTTCCAATGCATTTTCCAAGTAAGCATGCATAGGGCTACATTACAATACCGTACACAAGGCACACATTTTCCTCAACCCATGCACAAACACACTTACCCATCATTCATTATGGGTTATGAGTACTTGGCATGACTACTATGAACATCATCTTTGGAAGATCTAGAGGTCATCAATGGAGACTCACAATGACACAGTCATGCTGGAATCCAAGGAAGGAGCCCATCCCAAGGGACAACAACCTCCAAAGGCTTTTAGTGACAAATGAAGAACCGGACAACCAACCCTGCCACATTTGGAAGGTAGATGGCTCTTGTTCCTACTGAATGGACACTACCTCTCAACGCACTACCTGGAACAACCATTACAACAAGGGTCTGTCAGGGACGACAGACTCGAGAGGGGGGGGAGTGTTGGAACTCAAGGTCAAGCACAAAGCATGGAAGCGCATCAAAGAAGTAGACATACAAGAAGGAGGAGCCAGTAGGGAGCTTTAAGAAGTACATGTCAAATTTCCAGAAGAATCCCCTACAAAAACAATGATTTTCATCACTAAAAACCATTGTAAATACCATTTTCTATTTTTGTAACTCCATTTTGTTCAAGCTGAGGTGTCCTTGAGCTTGAGGAGTATCAGAAGTATCATCCTACCAATTTTCATAATTTGTAGACTTCGTTTGAGCCCTCAAATAAGCCCTGGAACCTAAATTTTAACTAGGTCGGACACTAGGTCTGGACAAGGCCAAAACTAGTCAAAAAACTATAAAAACAGCTAGAGAGCTCATTTTTGGGGTTAGCATGTTAGAGAATAGAGCTTTTGTAACAGAGTTCCTTTGCAGTAGAAGCTTTCCATTGTTCCTTTATTTGACCTTGCCTTGTGTGCATGTGTGTGTATGTGTGTGCATGCTTGTGTGCTTTCACTCACACACTTGTGCCTTCACTTGCTCGTGGTCTTCATATCAGTCCTCACGTCTCTGCGGATTGACAAGTAAAGGAGGTGGTTCTTACGCTTGAGCTACAATGTGTATCCATCTAAGCATCTAAATCATGCCATACATGTGCATTATGAATGTCAATAGACCTATCTGTAGGTAGAAAAAATGAGACATGAGGAGTCCCACACCACACATAAGCGTGAACTCCCATTGAGATGAGATACTCTCTTATATGGAGTATCCGTAGTGGATACTTGTGCCCAATCCCAACCACAAGTGAAAATGATGCTCACCAAGAAATGCATAACATCTACTCTCCTACAACTGACTAACCAAAATCAAGCTTGTAGAGAATGAAGGCACATAATGTACATGTTTGAGTGTAAATGATGCTCCACTAGGTAGCATAAGCCATACATCTCTTGCACCCTCAATGGCATATGTCATACCATCAGGCATGTGCACACATCCATACCTCTCACTTGAGAATCAACAAAACCACTCATGATGTGGTGTAACATGAAAGTTGGCTAATGCATCAAGCAACCAAGCCATATGTGTGTTATCCAATGAACAAAAGGAATCCTGAGATGAACCATTTGGGAAAGTGATATCACCATGACTAGCATAATCAGCTGCCATAGACTCTCTTGAAACCACTACCTGACCTGCATGACATGCATACCTCTGATGTCATTTTTGCATCTGCCTGAAGCAACACATCAAGTATGGACCTCATGACCATAGTGCCAATATCAACGCCGTTGATGTGATATATGTATCACATGAGTCAATGGATCCATATCCATCCATACATGGTCAGGCATGTCATGAGGCCTATGTGCATCTCTAAGCACATATATCTGTAACCTTGCATGAACCAATGTATGCCACATCTAGTCTTTCCATCTTGGAAAGTCAGTGCCACCAAATCGAGAAGACACCATGTTCACAACCCAAGAGACTCACAATGTAACAAGAGACTAGAAACAATACTCTATCACAATAGGATCACACCTGCATATCCATATGCATAAGTCACATTCACATAACCATGCATCTAGAATGCACATAAAACCATGAGCATAAGCTTGCTCATCAAGTCTCCATAGTGACCAAGTAGATGTGAAAGAATCCTAGGAAAAATTCAATGGAGTATCCATTGTAAATTGAGCAATAAAAACAAGATAACTAGTAGAAAAACAACAATGAGTGACATGTCACCACTTATCATTGATTTAATCAAAGATAATGGCAAATACACATGCCAAAAATTGATGGCAATGCACGCCAATACAATGGCGATATACCTCCCACTCAAGAATGTATCATGCAAAAATGGTCCAACCTATCATAAATAACATGTGACCAAGTCCAAGTGAATGGAGATAAGTAATGGACCAACACTCTCACACAAGAATAAAGGATCTACTAGAGTACGTTTCTAGCATAAAAACCGATGAAATTTTGGCAGCATCTCTCTGTATAGTGGACTCTGAACCATAATAACCATATAGGAATATACCATTCCCTAATGCCAAACCATAATGAATCATGTACCTACATAAAAACAAGAATACAAGTACTAACCAAGATCCAAAATCAACTCTCATAAATTGTGTGCAACCCGCAAGTAAAGTCATAACCAAGTGGCATAAGCAAAATATATACCACAATGCCACTATACATCCATTAACAATGCTTTGATAAATCTCATCATGGCATAAACCTTAAAGATATAGCACAATGCCATCTCACATGCCAAACACTTGACAAGATCATGTTCAACTCTCATATGGGGGAGCTACCACAATGATCATACATGGTCAAATGGAAATCAAGAACAAAGCACAAGTGCTCATTCACAGTTCTCCCAACTATCTTTGCACCAATGATGCTCTAAACCAAGAGCTCAAAAGAGATGTGAAGCTAATTCCAATTTTCAATTATCTTCAGGATTGTATAGAAAAATTTTGATAATCCGTATATTGCATTTTTTGTGCTCCAAACTTCAAGATTTTCCTCCAAAATACTCAAGGAAATTGAAAATATCTTTTTCACCTATGTAGAGATACTTAGAACACCTCAATCGGTGTTACCATCAATGTCCATGTGAAAGGCCAAATGGCCACTGGACACTTCTTTGTATATGTTCTTTAATAAAACATATAGTGGCCTGGTCAGTCATAGACTGTAAGTTCGACTGCAATTGTAATACCTAAGAAGTCTATCTTCGTGCTCCCCGTGTACTATGTTTTCTTCATATTCTACAGTCTCTGTGCAGAGTACCGTGTGTGGCCTTTAGGAGCTCGATTTTCTACTTGGAGGATATCGTTGGGGAGGTTGCGAAAAGGAGAGCATACTGTGGTGCATCGCCAATCGAAATACTTCACTGGTATCAGAGCAGCTCAATGCAAAAGCTTTTTTTGGTGGTAAACTCATCTATGATGACATACGTGGAGCACTCTTGAGTGAGGAGATTCATAGAAAATCTATGGTTGGCACTCAGAGTGGAGATGCATATAATGTTTGTGATTCTTACCAAGGAAAGAATCAACAACATGGCAGGAGCAAGAACAAGGAAAAGAATGGTCAACGGAATAAGAGTAGAAGTAAATCAAGGAAGAGGGATATCAAATGCCATTATTGTCATAAGAAAGGACACATGAAGAAAGACCGTTATGCATTAAAGAATGCTAAAGGTAAAGGACAGAATGTTGATGGGCATGTTAAATAGTTACCTGCACCATCTACTTCGACCGTGAAGATTGAAGAAATTAATGTTATTTCTGATGATGCTGATGTGTTGACACTTGATAGTACTGTGCCAAATGAGGCTCTTATGGCTGATTCTCCTTCCCACACCTGGCTGCTAGATTCTGGTGCTTCTTTCCACGTGACACCACATAGAGAATGGTTCTCTAATTATGTAGCAAAGTCTCTTAGTACCGTGAGACTTGGTGATTCTTACCAGTTGGATGTTGTGGGGATTGGAGATGTGGTTGTGCAGTTCATTGATGGTTCAAAATTTACTATGCATAATGTATGCCATGTACCTCAGTTATCACGTAGTTTGATATCAGTTGGTCAACTTGATGACCTTGGTTACAAGGTGGTCTTCTATGCTCAGTCCTTTCGCATATAAAAGGGCAATATGGTTATTGCAAAGGGAAGCAAAGTTGGCTCACTTTATCCTTTAGTTGTATCATAGAAAGAACACTTGTTAACTGTTACTCAACAGCCTATGGCTTGTATTTGGCATGGTCGTTTGGGCCATATATCTCATAGTGGAATGGAAAATCTTTCTCGTTCTGGCTACTTACCTGTGTTATCTTTCTCCAATTTTTCATTTTGTGAGCATTGTTGTAGCTCAAGCGTAAGCACCACCTCCTTTACTTGTCAATCCGCGGAGACGTGAGGACCGGTATGAAGACCACGAGCAAGTGAAGGCACAAGTGCGTGAGTGAAAGCACACAAACATGCACACACATACACACACACGCGCACAAAGTAAGATCAAAGAGAGGAACAATGGAAAGCTTAGATTGCAAAAGAGTTCTCTTACAAAAGTTCTATTCTCTAACTAGCTAGCCCCAAAAATGAGCTCTCTAGCTCTTTTTATAGTTTTTTGACTAGTTTTGGCCCTGTCCAGACCTAGTGTCCGGCCTAGTTAAAAATTAGGTTCCAGGGCTTATTTGAGGGCTCAAACGAAGTCTAAAAATTATGAAAATTGGTACGATGGTACTTCTAATACTCCTCAAGCTCGAGGACTCCTCGGCTTGAACAAAATGGAGTTACTAAAAATAGATAATGGTATTTACAATGGTTTCTAGTGATGAAAATCACTATTTTTGTAGGGGATTCTTCTGAAAATTTGACATACACTTCTTGGAGCTCCCTACTTGCTCCCTTTCCTCGTGTGTCCACCTTTTGATGTGCTTCCATGCTTTGTCCTTGACTTTGAGCTTCAACACTCCCCCCCCTCTCGAGTCTGTCGTCCCTGACAGACCCTTGTTGGAAGGGCTGTTCTGTGTAGTGCTTTGAGAGGTGATGTCCATCCGTTGTATGAGCTGGTTCCTTGGATTCCAGCAAGAATGTGTCGTTGTGAGCTTTCAAAACTGCAAGTTGCTCAGAAGAGGTTGTCAAGAGTGATTTGGAGCAACTACTGGCTTCAATTTGCTTCCGAGATATGGATGTTGTTCCCATGATGTCTGCTAGCTCTTTTAAAGATGATGTTGAGAGCATTCCTGCCAACTACTCATAACCCATAATGAATGATGGGTAAGTGTGTTCGTGTCTGGGTTGAAAAAAGTATGTGCCTTGTGCACGGCCTTGTAATGTAGCCCTACGCATGCTTACTTGGAAAATGCATTGGAAGAAGTATGGTGCAAAAATTGCGGGTCTTGAGCTAAGTGCTCAAGGGTATGCTGACGAAGAGGTTTCCTAAACTATCATGGTTATGGTGTTTCCAGAGTAAAGATACTTACCATGGCGAAGGTTGATGGATGTTTGCCTCTTCGTGTTGTACACTCGGCCTTTGGGATGGAACCTTGTTGATGAATGTCCATGTTGATTGTCCACTGATGAGATCTTTTGAGTGGTGGATCCCCTCTCCTCTTTTCAAAGCAACATTTGTCACTAACAATGTGCATTTCTAAGCTTGGGCTCCTGCACGTTCGCTTCCCTATATTGACACTCAGAGGAATATTGGACACGTGCCGGTTTCTAAGAGATTACCATGCTAATTGACATAGACCATTTACCAGTGCTACTGTTCCATACTGGTTCAGGAAATACTGAGAATTGAATTGCTTTATATTCCTTGGCAAGCAACATCGGGTAACTACACCAAGCTGAGTTTCACATATGCTCTTTAGCTCACCATATGCAGGAGTCTTCTCCTCCAAAACTACCTTTTGCAGATATCTCCTTGGATGCTCTGGTACATGAAGTAGTTAAGCATCACTCAAGTTACGGACCTTCAAGCTCTTCATTCCTACCATGGCAAGAGAAAATCATAGTTGTAGATGCCATGTTCATGCCAAATGCTTGTCATCTACCAGATAAGGAAGCAATAATTCCACTGCTGGCCGAGACACACTGGGAACAAGCTCTCTCCCACTTCTTTTTTTTTTTTTTTTTTTTTTTTTTTTGAGAAAAAGGATATCACAAAACAAGAACACAAAAGTTAGTATCAATAGAAATGTTCGACATATGTCACTGTGCTCTTGTGCATGGGATTCTCAAGTGTGTCTATGCACGGCCGTGTAATGTGGCCCTATATTAATGCATACTTTGGAAATGCATGACCTAAATGGTGCAAAAGACAGGGTTGTGCATGGAGCACATGGTTGTTGCTCGTTCGAGGCTTTCGATGTTATTTGTGGAGGTTGATGCCGACCTTGGTGGAGGTATCCATTGAGTCTCGAACTGATGTAATCCTCCTTATTGGAGTCCATTTTAGAACATCATTTGGCACTGTAGAGATCACTTCAGTCGTCTTCCTCTTTGGATGCGTTCTGAACGGTGGTATCCAGTGTGGTTGGCGCTTTGGTTCGATGGAGGCTGCTTGTACTTTTGGCTTCCAAACCCATATCCTTTTTGCACGTCTTCCTACTTTTCTTGAAGAGCTGATTTGATCTTCTTTCGGTCTCTGTACGTGGTTCTTACCCTCTTCTCTTTTTGGCTTCTTGGGTGAGACCTTTCGCATGTGGGAGAACATAGGTTGTTGTGGATGTAAGAGCTTCTTAGGTACCCACATCTGTAATTGCCCTTGTTGAGCTGCAGCTAACTTCTTAGGCACCCAAACTTGTTGGATACCTTGTGATTGAGCTTGTCTGAGCTGCTTCCTTCGTCTTCTGGCCTGGTTGGTGTGCATGGATGGGATTTGTGGGGGCAAGGCTGGTGGTTGATCTCCTTTGCGTACCCATATCTGCTTCATGCTCGGAACTGCTTTTTTATCGAATGGTGTCTTTCTATTTGATGTAGCAGTTGTCGTGAACGGTTGTGTTTGCTTGTGTGGTGGACTCACTACTGTGGCTACTTGATTCTTTGGAGAAGAAGAAAGATCCACCCGCCTTCGAACCTGGTCTTCCACGATTGACTCCTTCTGCATCATAGAGCTTTTGACACATACAACATCTTCTTTCATATGATTAGTCTTGGAAGAACTAAGAGAGTGTGTGGTGCCATGATCTAGGAGCATGCAGTTCTCTAATTCTAATGTAATGCATTGTTCATGTACCCAAACTTGAAGAATTTGACTTCTTAGATTTAAGTTAACTGCATGGTCATAGATCCAATCTTGACCCAAGACAAGTGGTTCTGTAAGGTTCTCATCTTGACATACTAGCGCTTTGACTTTCATTGGAACATCTTGAAGGTAGATGGGAAGTTCCACCTCGCCCAAACAAGGGATTTCCACACCTCCCAATCCTATGAGATAAGCTTCTATGGGATTGATGTTCAACCCCAAGTCTTGGCAGTAGGAAAGTCTAACTGCACTACTTGCTGCACCTGAGTCAATCAATGCTTTCACCGTCCTTGCACCCTTCCCTTGTCCTATCTCTATGGTCACAAAGGGTCTTCGGTCAATGACCTGAGAAGTCGCTATGTCTGACTTTTGACACATATCCATGTGATATTTTGGGGCTTTTGAGTTGACTTCTAGGCCTAATCGCCTTAACTTATTTCGCCTAATACGCTCTCTGGCCTCTACCTGTGCTTCTTCTCTCACTCTTAACTCTTCTTCTTTTCGCTTCTTCGCAGTGTTGAGTCTCATTAGCATATCCTCAGTAAGAGGTTCTTGATATAGCTTGACTCTACAGCCACTAATATAGTTTGGCAAGATATCTCCTTCTAGAGTGGCCAACTGAACTGCACCACTAGTGGAAATTCTATTAATGATCATGGGTCCATATCCTCTTTTTTCCAACTTACGGGCATGTTGTTTTAGTGTGTATACCAACACTAGATCTCCCTCTTTTAATCCCTTATCCTTGATGTGTGCATCAAAGTATGCCTTTTGCCTCTTCTTTGCAGCGTAGATGCCTGCTGCCGCTCGTAGCCTCGTTTCACCCAAGCGTTCGAGATCAAAGATCCTAGAGGACAATTCATGCCCATTCCACTCATACTCTTGTGCTACTTTTAAGGCAGGGATTAAGAAATCTAATGGTAGCACAGTGTTCTGTCCGAAGACCATCTGAAATGGGGTGGCGTTGAGTACCGTTTTGTAGGCAACTCGATAAGCCCAAACAGCATGATGAAGTTGTTTGTCCCAATCAGAGCGTTTATTATTTACCAATTTTGTCAATACGTTACAGAGGATCTTATTGGTACTCTCGGCTTGTCCGTTGGCTTGTGGATGATAGGGGGCGGATTTCTTATGTATCACCAAGAATTCTTGGAGAAGATTTTCAATGACTTCATTCAAGAAGTGTGTGCCTCTATCGCTCACCAACTCTATTGGTAGTCCATATCTCGTGAACACATTCTCGAATAAGAACTTAGCCGTAGTCTGAGCATCATTCTTTGTTGTGGCTTTGACTTCTACCCACTTGGTAAGGTAATCTGTGGCTACAATAATATACTCTGCATGGGAGTTTCTAGCAGGGGGATTAATAGGACCTATGAAGTCTATGCCCCACTTGGAAAATGCACGCCCTCCCATCATTGGCCTCAAAGGCATCTCGTCTTTTCTAACTGGATATTGTGCACGTTGGCATGTGTCACATTTCTTCACATAGGTATGTGCATCCATATGAAGAGTGGGCCACCAAAGTCCTGAGAACAGAATGGTCTTAATCACTCGGTCAGGACCAAAATGTCCACCTGCAACACCACTGTGTGCAGTCTCTAAGACCCTTAAATAGTCTGATTCATGAACGCACAGTCTTAAGTAACCATCTTTACCTCTCCAGTATAGGTTCTCTCCTACTAAGGCATAGCCTTGAGCCTCTTGCTCCATATTTCGTCTTCTTGCTAGACTGGCCTCTTTGGGTAATCTTCCCGATCTTATAAACTCTACCAATGGAGCACTCCAATCTGGAATTAATGATACTTGATAAAGGGTCGCATGCTCCACTGGTGGTCTCTCTCTGCACATTGGACAATTCTTGATCCACTCATGTATTTCTTTGTCCATGCTAGGCCAATACACTCCTAAACGTTTCAAATTCTGCAATGTTCGTTGTTTAGAATAGTGATTTCCTAGCAATCCCTCATGAGCTTGCTGCAACCAACTACTATGTTCATCATCCTCGACACAACAAGCTAATACACCCTCAGTATCTTGTTTGTACATGCTTCCTGCCAATATGTGATATTTTTGTGATTTTACAATTTCTTCTTGTGATGTTTTCACATTCTTATTTGCAGGGCCGAAGGTTAGGACTGGTACCAACTTATTTGCCCATTTAGGAACAACTTCCAAATTGAACAGATAAGCATCAGGTAGTTCATCAGACACTCCTTGTGGTGACTCTCCTGAAGTAATGCGAGAAAGGTGATCTGCCCGAAGGTGGGTTCTACCTTTCCTGACAACAACTTCAAAGTCATACTCCATTAGTAAGAGGAACCATCTTACTAAGCGTCCAGTATTGCAAGGTTTATTGACCAAATATAACAAAGCTTGATGATCAGTGAAAAACTTGAACTTGTTGGCCAATAAATAGTGTCTAAACTTCTTTACAGCATATACCATGCCTAACCCTTCTCGCTCGGTTGTGGTATAATTTCTTTCGGCTGGGTTTAGTTGTCTACTAGCATATGCTATGGGCAAATCTAAATTCCCTTCGCCTGTGGGTTGTGCTAGCACACATCCTATGGCATGATTGGATGCATCCACATGGACATGGAATGGCTTATTCCAATCAGGAGTGGTCAATATTGGTGCTGTGCACAAACGTTTCTTCAGTTCATTGAAAGAATTCTCGCATTCGTCGTTCCACTCAAAATTAGACAACAAGGCATAAAGGGGTCTAGCTATGATCGCGTACATGTGGATAAACCTACGGTAATATCCACAATGGCCCATAAAGGCTTGTACCTCTTTAACATTCCTTGGCCTTGGTAGTTCCGCTATGGCTCGTACCTTATCTTCATCTGTTGAGATTCCATTCTTAGAAACAATATGCCCTAAGATTTTACCTTGACGCACCATAAACACACACTTTTCTGGGTTTAGACACACTCGATATTCTCTACACTTGTTGAAGATTTGTCTGAGCTCAGGGATGTGAACCCTTCTTTCTTGGGAATGAGCACATAAATCATCCACATACACTTCTAAGCTCTTTCGCAAGAACTCTTTGAAGACATGACACATGAGCCTTTGGAATGTTGCAGGTGCATTGGTGAGCCCAAATGGCATCACACGAAATGCAAAGATTCCCCACTCTGTAGCAAAAGCTGTTTTGTGTTGATCTTCTGGGGCAATGGCTACTTGATTGTAACCTGAAAATCCATCAAGGAAGCTATAAACTTCCTTGCCTGCAACACGCTCCAAAAGGTGTTCTGTGATTGGAAGTGGATAACTATCTCTAATCGTAGCGGCATTAACTTTTTTAAGGTTAATACACACTCGCAACTTCCCGTTCTTCTTGGGTACCACAACAATGGGGGACACCCATTCGGTATGCTCAATCTCATAGATGAATCCGGCTTCAATCAACCTATCAATTTCTTCTTTTATTTTTGCTGCATAGGTATCATTATATGTGTAGGGCTTCTGTTTGGTGGGCTTAGCATCAGCAGTCATGGGGATAGTATGAGAGCAAATTCTTGGATCTACCCCTTTTAAGTCTCTATAGTGCCATGCAAACACATCCCTATATTCCCTTAATAGAGCTATGAGCTCCATTTCTTCTCTTGCACTTAGATCATCTCCTATATATGTGCATCTCTCTTCGTTCTCTTCAATGGTCACTACAATCTTCTTGGTCTTTTCTTTATTATCATATGATTCTCCTATGATGGCCTCTCTCTTAGGCATTCGTACCAAAATTTTGCGGTCGTCAACTTCATATTTCTTGAAGTTTTCTGGTACTTCAAACACTGATTCCTCCTTTTCTTGTTTCACTACTTTTCTTTTCTTTTTCTTTTGACTACTCTCACTTCCATCCTTTGAGTTTACTGTTTTAATACTTGTGAGAGGTTCTTCTTCTTTCTGGGTGAACACTCCTATATCTTCTAGATAGTGCTGCTCTGAGTTAAAGCAACTATCCATCACAATAGACTCCAAATCATCGTCATTCTCTTCTTCTTCTATGACATCACTAGGGTCACATTCTTCTAGCAAGGGTTGACACATGAACACTGAGATATCATAACCCTCCTCATCATAATGAGGTGTCCACTGTTCCTCATTGACAGCAATGTCCATGGTGGCTAAGATTTCTGGCCAGCCATGAGGCTCAAACTCCTCATCTGGAAAGATCATCGGTGTGTAGGCTGGGTCCCTAACTGGTCTATCTCCTAGCGAAGTTCCTTCTTCTCTTGCCTTTAAACGTTTTTCCTCTTCCTTTGCGACCTTGCACATCCACAAATGAGTATCTTCATGCAGCCATGATGGATCAGGTGAACTTTCAGAATGCACAGAGATGGAATCTTCTTTCGCTTTGTGGATAGAATTCCACTGTAGGGGTGGTACATCTCTGAAGGTGTAATCCTTCAAATTGACCTTAGTGGTGACCCCTAAGTGCTGTAAGTACAAGGAGTTAGTTCCCCAATCCTGTACTATTTGCAATTGTCGTAGGAAGGGTCTTCCTAGGATCATCTCAAAGACATTATTTTTCTCAAAGTCACATATAGCAAATGTGTGCTCAAACTCTACACCACAAGTGGTTAGAGTGATCCCTTCTAGCAATCCTAGAGGTCTTTCAAAATGACCATCAGCCATTTGAAGCTTCATTCTAGTTGGTCTTAATGTGGGCTTGCCCCATTGCTTCCACAAGGAGGTGGTCGCAATAGCAACACCAGCATCTGAATCTATGATTGCTTTGGTTGTGTAACCTTGGTAGGTGATGGGAAGATAAGTATTACCTTCTTCACCCTCACACATGTCCCCTATTTTGTCTAGAGGTATCTCTGGTACCCTTTGCTTGGAGCCTGCTTTTGGCATGTTGGAATCAAGTTCTGGAACCTGATCCTTCACATGATTCCAGAGCTCAGGTTTTGCTTTGAGCAGCTCTTCTACAGTGAGATAACACTGAACCTTAGTGTTCTTCACGACATCCGTGTTCCTTGGAACCACTGAGTCTTCATTTCTTACTAGTATTGTGGGAGCTCTAATCTGGAGAGATTCAGATTCCCATGGGCCTGGAAATTGAGGCAGTTCTTCTAAGGTATTAGATTCAAAATCTAACCTTTCGTCTTCTTGTTGTTCTGCTTCATCTTCGTAAATAGATGGGATGTCTTGGGGAAATTGATCATGAAGATCATCAATCTCAGGAATAGGAGGGGAATTACCCTTCTCCTTGGCCCATTTCTCTTCTTGTATTTCCCGCAAGAATTCTTGAGAGTACTGTTGAATTGAAGGAGGTATTCCTGGATCCGTGGAATTAGGAACATAAGCTCCCATTGGTGGTGAGCTTCCTCTTTCAATAACTGGTTGAGCCTGTGGAGGTAAAGAAACTTGTGGTTTGTTTACCAATTGCTCTAATCTTTCTAGTAAGCCCTGTAAATGCAAATCTGATTTGATAGAGTTTGTCTGATTGAACTTTTGACTAGTCTCAAGTATGGCTTGAGCTTGTTCTACCATTTTCATGCACATTTTCATCCGTTCAATCTCTAAATCTGCTCTGGGGTAACTCTTGTCTAGGTTTGCCGCTGTAGGCCCTTCTTGAAGTCGAGCCTGGTAGGCCTTGAACATCATGTCCAAGCCTTCTGGGGTTGGATCTGCAAGAACAGACCCTGGCTGCGGTCTATTTACAATGGGTGGTGGGGTGGGATGAGGTGGAGTGGATGGAGTTTCGGCATGCGAGGGGCTTTGAGATGCAATGTCTTCTATTTTTGTTTTCGCTTCTTTTAAGCTTTCTTCTAGTTCCGATAACTTTTTATTCCACTTACGATTGGCCTTCTCTCTGGTATCCTTCCATGTTCTTGTTTTCCTCTTACTAGGCTCTCCCGATTCACTCGACTCTGATTGTTCTACTGGTTTATCCTGTTTTAAGGCTTGTGCTCTGGTGACAGCTTGTATAGGAGCCACATTGCTACTACTTGAACTGGGATCTGCCACTAAGCCTACCACATTAATGGGTGTAATCTTGGGTGCACTAGAGGGGTTTCTTGGACAATCTCTGGGGAGATGGTCTTTGCCACAATCAGGACAAAAAGCCTGTATTGTGATAGCCTGTCCTTGACTCGGAGAAGGTGGGTGGGGACAATCACGAATGAAATGGTCACCATGACATCTGAAACAAGATCCTCTAGGGGCTTGTGGTTTCATTTGTCTCAACTGGGGCCTAGGGTTAGGATTCGTGTACATGACATTGGAGTATTCTGGCTCCCAATTTTGCTCCATAGGTGGTACCTCATATTGATACGAGTAAATCTCACTATGTTCAGGTGACTCTGTGTAATAAGCATGTGGACTACCTTCATGGGAGTAGTCTGAACTATGAGCATGAGAGTCATTATCTGGTATCAATGGGGTTAGTGGCACCAATGCTCTATTTGGATTTTCCTCTCCCACAGCATATTTGACTGGAATCACGTTGGCTGGAGCTGGTGGTTGGTTTCCCAAGACAGGTTGTGGCCTATATGGTACCTGATATTGCTGTTTTGGTCTATAATATGGCTGTTGGTATTGATTCTGATACCTACCTTGTGGGTAAGGTTGCTGATAATTTTGTCTAACAGCCTGCCTATTGTAGGGACAATCTTGAGCCGTGTGGTTTGTGTATTTTCTCTCAATAGTGCAATATGGAGCATTCCTTTCTCTAATGTTTTGGTTTTGCATTGGGCATACGTTAGCCATGTGGTCACCTCCGCAAGTATAGCACCGATTCAATGAAGTGACTCTCTGTGTTTGTTTATTTTGGACTCCCAGCTTCTTGGCAACTTGCTCAGCTATCTCTTCTATTTCTGTGGAGATCTTTGAAGTATGACTAGTAGAACTATCCGAATCTTTGTAGAGTTTGGACAATCCTAACTCCTCACCCAAGTTATCTTCTATGTCTATGCACATCCGCACACACTCTTCTATGGATCTAGGATCTTTCAAGTACACATATGATCTTAACTTGGTGCTCAGTAAGCCATCTAAGAACAAAGCCACTTGTTTAGCTAGTGTGGGTAACTCTGGAGTAGGGCATCTTTCTAGGTACTGTCTGAACCTTCTACCTGCTAGTCGCACTGTTTCTTGGGGTGTCTGCTTGAAACTATGGATCAGGGACGATGTGTTATGCCTGATACCACTCTTGGAAAATTCTACAATGAATTCGTCTAGCAGTTGACCTATATTGCGATAGCTGCTTCTACTCAATGGTTGAAACCAAGCTAAGGCAGTGCCTTTAAGGGTCAAACCAAATGCCTCGTACTGGGTGAACCAGTCCTCAATTTGTTCGGCTCTCAGCACTTGTTTGTACTCGGCCACATGATCATAAGGATCCCCTGTCCCATCGAAATAGTTCTTCATTGCCTTGATCACGTGAATGGGTCTAAGGGTTCTTGGGTACTCCCGGGGTCTAGGCAATGGAAAATCCTGTTCATCTCTTTGTTGCCTATGTGCTTGATGTCTCTCTCTTTCAGGTCTTTCATTTTCAAATCCTGCTCTATTCCTGCCCACGGTGTGTGCAAAACTTACCTCAGGTCTCTCTCTAGTTCTTCCTCTCTGGGCTTCATGAGCGTGGGATGATCCTACTCCTTGGAGGCCATGGGAAACATTGGATCTTGGTGGGGGGAAAATCAATTCATTCTTCCAAGTATATGCATGTCTATCATGTTCTGTTACCAAGAAAATTTTCTCTGATGTGTTATCCAGGTAGACAACCTTTCCTGGTATCTCTGGATCCTTGAACTCGTAGATGATGACTATGCCCAATTGGCTAGGTTGTTCTGGCTTGAATCTCCAAAAGGCTTCCTCTGTTTCTCTATTCAAAAATAGTTCTATGCTTTTGTTGTCTTGAGGGATCCAGTCTGGAGTGATCACTCGGGTCAAAACTGACTTGCCTCTAGGAGTCTGGGGTCCTTGTCCTATATTTCCTTGTTCTAGGTCTCCTATCTCATTCTCATGAATGATATTTCCAAACTCATCGGTCCTATCTGGTTGGTTGGTAACCACATACATGGTTCCTTCCTTATCAATGTATGAACCCTCTTCGAACTTGACCACCGGGTGTTCAAGTCCAAAGGATTGATCTGGATTTTTGAGTTGGACCACTGATCGCCTCAGACCATCCTCATAGATGCGAGCACCTAATTGGTTGGTCCGAATATATTCCAACTGTGTCTTATAGGGACCTTCCGGTGTTTGTAGATGGGCAGTCCCTGAGCCACCTGCAGGTTTTCCCATACTAAAAGACATTTCTGAATCACTTGTGTCTGATCTGAGTAAAAGATGACCACTTAGTTGTTGTGCCCAAGACTTGGATGTATGGTTGACACTAGCCTCAGAAGATCTAATGCTTTGTTTATCCTTGCCTAAGTGTCTACCAGATCTCAGGTTCATAAGCTTTAGTCAAGAGTCCAAATTTTCCCTTTGGTATGGTTCACAATTCTTTAGAGCCCCCTTGGTTCCCTAGTCCCACCTGAGGGTCAACTTCAAATTATCGTATCTCAAAATCAACGCATTATTCTTGAAAAAAACAGTTGAGATCGTGTAGGATTTGAAACGAGCTTTCCAACAAGCTATAGAGCTCAAAAAATGGACTTTGGATGAGAAAGTTATGTCAAATCAGGCTCCTGGGGATCAAAACAGGCAAACAGGACCTTTGGAGAAAATCGCGATTTTGTGAACTTTCAGAGAATCGCGATTTTGTGAACTCAGAAAATCGCGATGTTGAGCACAAAATCGTGATTTTGAAAATCGCGATTTTGAGCAAAAAATCGTGTTTATGAAAATCGCGATGTTGATCACAAAATCGTGTTTCAGAGAATCGCGATGTTGATCACAAAATCGTGTTTCTGAAAATCGCGATGTTGATCACAAAATCGTGTTTCTGAAAATCGCGATGTTGATCACAAAATCGTGTTTCTGAAAATCGCGATGTTGATCACAAAATCGTGTTTCAGAGAATCGCGATGTTGATCACAAAATCGTGTTTCTGAAAATCGCGATGTTGATCACAAAATCGTGTTTTTGAAAATCACGTTTTTTTGACATGAAAATCGCGATTTTGAGCACAGAATCGTGTTTTTGAAAATCGCGATTTTGAGCAGAAAATCGTGAATTGAAAATCGCGATTTTGAGCAAAAATTCGTGTTTTCTCAAAATCGTGTTTTTGACTTGAAAATCGCGATTTTGTCCCAGAGAATCGTGTTTTTCCACAGAATCGTGTTTTTCTCAAAATCGTATTTTTGGCTGAAAATCGTGATTTTTGAAAATCGCGATTTTGAGCAGAAAGTCGTGTTTTTCACAAAATCGTGTTTTTTGCTGAAAATCGTGATTGGTGAGAATCGCGATTTTGAGCAGAGAATCGTGTTTTTTGAGAATCGCGATTTTGAGCAGAGAATCGTGTTTTTTTTGAGAAAAAACACAGAATCGCGATTTTTTTCAACCAACTTTTAGGCGGGAAAACTGAAAATCGTGATTTTTCAAAAAATTTTGAATTTTCACAGAATCGCGATTTTCATCACAGAATCGCGTTTTTTGGCGGGAAATTCAAATTTCTGAGCGCCGGCTATGGCGAGCTCCGTATGAGCAGAAAATCATGAAAAAAACACAGCGCTTGCTCTCCCTTGCTTCTTCTAACTCCTTCCCACACAATAATGCATGAAAAATGGTATGAAGATGGTGAAAATGCACTAAAAAACAAGAATTTTCTATGAAGAAGAAGATGGAAGAAGGTGGAGATGATGATGATGATGAAGATGAAGAGGAAAAAACAGAAAATGAACTGAAATGACAGTTTTTTTACCTTCCAACGTCGCAAATCTACGATCTTACCATCACAACGCTCGTCCTCGAAGCTCTCTCCCCGGCAACGGCGCCAAAATTTGGTGTAGCTCAAGCGTAAGCACCACCTCCTTTACTTGTCAATCCGCGGAGACGTGAGGACCGGTATGAAGACCACGAGCAAGTGAAGGCACAAGTGCGTGAGTGAAAGCACACAAACATGCACACACATACACACACACGCGCACAAAGTAAGATCAAAGAGAGGAACAATGGAAAGCTTAGATTGCAAAAGAGTTCTCTTACAAAAGTTCTATTCTCTAACTAGCTAGCCCCAAAAATGAGCTCTCTAGCTCTTTTTATAGTTTTTTGACTAGTTTTGGCCCTGTCCAGACCTAGTGTCCCGCCTAGTTAAAAATTAGGTTCCAGGGCTTATTTGAGGGCTCAAACGAAGTCTAAAAATTATGAAAATTGGTACGATGGTACTTCTAATACTCCTCAAGCTCGAGGACTCCTCGGCTTGAACAAAATGGAGTTACTAAAAATAGATAATGGTATTTACAATGGTTTCTAGTGATGAAAATCACTATTTTTGTAGGGGATTCTTCTGAAAATTTGACATACACTTCTTGGAGCTCCCTACTTGCTCCCTTTCCTCGTGTGTCCACCTTTTGATGTGCTTCCATGCTTTGTCCTTGACTTTGAGCTTCAACAATTGTCAATATGGAAAGCAAACTAGAAATGTGCATAGAACGCACATTGATTCTTCAGTTTTGCCTTTAGATCTTGTTCATACAGATGTGTGTGGTCCTATGCCGACTAGGTCCTTGGGTGGTTCTCTTTACTTTGTCACTTTCCTAGATGATGCTACTAGAAAATTTTGGGTATATCCTATCAAATCGAAGGATGAGGTATTCCTTACTTTCAAAAAATGGATTGCTTCAATTGAGACTAAGAAAGGAACTAAGCTTAAGGCTTTACTTTCTGATAATGGGGGTGAGTATACCTCACATGAATTCAGCCTTTTTTGTCAATCTAGAGGGATTCGTAGAGAGTTTACAGCTCCTTATACCCCAATACATAATGGTGTAGCTGAGAGGATGAATAGAACTATTCAAGATAGAGTAGTCTCTATGTTGCATCATGCAAAGCTCTCACAAGGTTTTTGGGCAGAAGCAGTATTGACTGCAGTTCATGTGATTAACCTATCACCTAGTACTACCAAAGGTTTGAAAGTGACACAAGACTTATGGACAGGGAAGCCACCATATTATGATCATCTTCGAGTTTTTGGGTGTGAAGCATATGTTCATATACCAAAGAATCTTAGACAAAAGTTGGAGCATAAGTCAAAGAAATGGATTTTTCTTGGATATGGTCGAGAAGGACAATTTGGATATCGCTTATGGGATCCTGAAACATGGTCAGTGATCAAAAGTAGTGATGTCATTTTCAATGAGTCTAAGATGCATAAACAACCCATTAAGGAGGTTGAAGTGAGAAGAGTGGTGTTTGAGGATACTAGTCCTCCGGTTAGCATGCATAAAAATGCTGCACATAGGGATGTCCAAGAGAATGTCCATTCAGATCAGTCTGCACATATTCTTGTTCAGCAACCATTGAGATGTTCTGCAGGTTCCACCTGATAGATATGTTCCAGGTTTAGATTTTGTTATGCTAGTAGATGCCGATGAGCCCTCTTGCTACCAAGGGGCTATGCAAACAGAGGATCATGTCAAGTGGGAGCGTGCCATGAAGAGTGAGTTGGATTCTATTCACAAGAATGATATTTGGGATTTGGTACCTTTGCCAAAGGGAAGGAAAGTTTTACCATGTAAATGGGTATATAAGCTGAAATTCACATTAAATAGTGCTTCTCCAAAGTATAAAGCACGACTTGTTGCAAAGGGTTTTAAGCAACAACATGGTGTTGATTTTGAGGAAATCTTCTCTCCAGTGGTCAAGATGACTACCCTCCGCATGTTGCTTGGATTTGTTGCAATGGAGGACTTAGAGCTAGTCCAAATGGATGTGAAAACTGCTTTCTTGCATGGAGATCTTACAAATGAGATCTATATGGAACAACCAGAGGGTTATGTAGTTCTTGGCAAGGAAAGTCTAGTTTGTAAGCTTAAGAAGAGCTTGTATGGACTTAAACAGCCCCCTAGACAATGGTACCAAAAGTTTCATGCTTTTATGAAGTCTCAAGGCTATTCTCGAAGCAATGAGGATCATTGTCTATACACAAAGAGATGCTCATATGGCAGCTTGATATGCTTGATACTTTATGTCGATGATATGCTGATTGCTGGGAAGTCCTCTTATGATTTGTCAATTCTCAAAAAGAAGTTGAGTCAGACATTTGATATGGAGGATTTGGGGGATGCCAAACATACTTTTGGCATGCACATTACTTGTGATAGGAGCAAAAGATGCATATACTTGTCTCAAAGTGAGTACATATCCAAAGTACTACACAAGTTCAATATGCAGGGTGGAAAGGCATTTACACCTTTACCCACATATGTGAAATTGAACAAGGATGATTGTCCCAAATCAGATGAGGAAAAGGAATTCATGACCAAAATTCACTATCAGTTTGCTATTGGTAGTCTCATGTATGCCATGGTAGCTACGAGACTAGACATTGCATTTGCAGTGGGAGTTGTGAATAGATATATGTCTAATCCTGGCAAGAAACATTGGGAAGCGATCAAGATGATTTTAAGATATCTGAGTGGCACTAAGGACAAGTGTATCTGCTTAGGTAGAGGGAAAGCATCCATTATTGGTTACACAAATTCTGACTATGTTGGTTGTGTAGACAATTGTAAGTCTACATCAAGGTACATTTTTCATTTTGTTGGAGGTGCTATCTCTTGGAGATCTCATCTTCAAGAATGTACAATTGTTTCCACCACAGAACCAGAGTATGTTGTAGCAAGTGAGGCATGTAAGGAAGCATTGTGGCTTTCTCTTATGGGTTTACGTCAGCATGTACCTTGTTTGCTCAGTGATAGTTAGAGTGCCATTGCTTTGGCTAAGAATCCAATCTATCATGCAAAGACCAAGCACATTGAGGTGAGGTATCACTTCATTCGAGATTGATTAGCCACTAAGCGCATTATTCTTGAGAAGGTTCACACTTGAGATAGTGTTGCAGATGCTTTGACTAAAGCTTTACCACACGATAGCTTTCGACACTGTTATCACTTGATGGGGGTTACTTGATTCATGATCTTACACAGTCACTTGTATATTGTGTAACATGCCCATCAGGTGGGAGGTATAGTTTGTTTACTTTGGCCATATTGGCCTTTAGTGGGAGATTGTTACCGTTAGTGTCCATGTGAAAGGCCAAATGATCACTGGACACTTCTTTGTATATGTTCTTTAATAAAACATATAGTGGCCTGGTCAGTCACAGACTGTAAGTTCGATCGCAATTGTAAGACCTAAGAAGTCTGTCTTCGTGCTCCCTGTGTACTGTGTTTTTTGTGTATTCTGCAGTCTTTATGCACAGTACCGTGTGTGGCCTTAGGAGCTCGGTTTTCTACTCCGAGGATATCGCCGTGGAGGTTGCGAAAAGGAGAGCGCACTGTGGTGCATCGCCAATCGAAATACTTCATAGTTTTTATACTTACACTCAAGTATTCTTTATCATTCTTTATTTTCTCTCATAGTTACTTTGGCCATATTGGCCTTTAGTGGGAGATTTTTACCATTAGTGTCCATGTGAAAGGCCAAATGGCCACTTGACACTTCTTTTTATATGTTCTTTAATAAAACATATAGTGGCCTGGTCATTCACGGACTGTAAGTTCGACCTCAATTGTAAGACCTAAGAAGTCTATCTTCGTGCTCCCCGTGTGCTATGTTTTTTGCGCATTCTATAGTCCCTGTGCAGAGTACCGTGTGCGGCCTTAGGAGCTCGGTTTTCTACTCCGAGGATATCGTCGTGGAGGTTGCTTAAAGGAGAGTGCATTGTGGTGCATCCCCAATCGAAATACTTCAATCAGATGTGTGTAGCTCAAGATATACACAAAACATGCATCTGTTGTCAATTTCACCTTCACCTACATCACTGTTGCTTTATATTTTGCATTTTTAACACCTAAGCGCTTAAAATCTAGACCTATCTTCCACATGAAAATTTTAGATGGTTTTCCAAAAATACACATAGGAAGTTGAATTGCTTCAATTCAACCTCTAAAACTCAAGTTATAGTAATAAAAACTGACGTCGTCCAAGCGATTGTAGATTTGACTTCTACATCACTCTAAGTTCTTTGAATTTCCAATGGCTTAAAACTCCAAAATAGATTTTTTCCCTTTTTTCAAGTCCTAGCCTTCTATGTTAGCTATGCATAGAACTTAAAGTCGTGCAAATTGAAGCTTCCTAACTCGAACTATAGCCAAAATATCAAGCAACTGTCAAGAGGGTGCCGACTTGCACATTCATCTCTTTTACCCTAAACTTCCATTGAAGCTCCTTGCACACCAGCCTTTACCAAGCTCTAATACTAATGAAGCGTTTTGTTGTGCTAAATAAGAAAAGCAAGGAGGAGATGGAGGGAGAGAGAGAGAGAGAGAGAGAGAGAGAGAGGAGAGGAGAGGAGACATGTGTATACATGCATGGGAGCCTCGAAACCCACATAATGATATCTATGAGGCAATGCTTTATAAAGGATATATGTATATGAATATAGGGGTAAGGTCACATGAACCTTACATCCCCAATAATTCTCTCATTCTAGAAAACAAAAGATGCTTGGGATACTGTTACTACATTATACTACATGAGAAATGAGGCTCATGTTGCTTAGCTTTGAAAAGCAGTTGGAGAGTGAGCATATGAATGGAGGTTTGATGGAAATTTTCTTGAAAAAGATCAAATATTTGAATGAGCAGTTCATTTTTTATGATGAAATCTACCAAATAGTTCACTTTTGCTGACTATTCTTAATAATCTTCCACTACCATATCAGAGTTTTGCTTCTACTCTTTGGTTGATGATGAAAGACAATCCAAATGCCTTAACCTTTGAGAAGTTTGTCTTTATTTTGTTGTAAGAAGATTAGTCTAGGTAGAATAGGTCAATTACGTTTTTACAAATCAATCTTTCTTAGCTAGTCAATAGGGCTAAGGTAATGGTATATTTTTGTGTACACATGTAGTGTGAATATTTCTCTCTCTCTCTCTCTATCTATCTATATATATATATATATATATATATATATATATATATATATATATATATATATATATATATATATATATATATATATATATATATATATATATATGTGTGTGTGTGTGTGTGTGTGTGTGTGAATGTGTATATCTTTGTGTACACATGTAGTGTGAATATGTGTATCTCTCCCTCTCTGTATCTATCTATTTTCTTTATATATGTATCTCAATATCTATCTATTTAATCTTTTTAACTTATATAAATGTAATCAACTTATTAATGTCTAACACCTTTTTTTTGCTACGATTCTCATCAATCAGAGGGAACTCCACCACCTTCTCCTACACGTGCAAGGAATAATTATTGTAAGTGTATTGATATTTTAGTTCTAGTATCTCATAGATATAAACATGAATGAAAATATATTTTTCAATTGTTATGTTAAATCAGATTTCAATCAATCACAAGGTACTCCATCACCCCTTACCTATGCAATAACTTCACATGTGTCAAAGCACAAGTACTTACAGATTATGTTCGAATGCAACTTCTCTTGCTAGCATAGGGATTACACATGAAAAAAATGAAAGATTATATATTGATGGAAGACATTACACTCAAGAAAATATAGCAGGTTTAATAAACAGGGACTAATTGCACATTTGAAAAGTGTAAAAGTAGTCATGAATCACAATACATGAGTAGAGATGTAGAAAAATACTACTACTTCTGCTAGTGATGAATTATTAGTGATCTATCGATGGCATAGACCTCCAATAGCACCTTTTATTAAGCATTAAAAATGATAATGTTTTGTGAAACTCTTCTAATCAAATTTAATTTTAGAAATAATTTTTTTTTGTCTATACTTACATATTTAAATTTGTTCATAAAATTAATTTTTCATTCATGTATATAGTACTAGTGATTTTTCATTCATGTATGTAGATTCTAATGTATGATATTGATGATCTTCTACCACACCATTCAAAGTTACTAGTAAGACCACATTATCAAAAGCATCCATGAGGAGGCTACGCAAAAGTGATTTTGTAGAATATGCAAGATTGAAAGAAACAAATCCAAAAGAAGACAAATAACAGATCTGCATGTGTGTATGTGCATCCATTTATATGTGTGTATGCATGATGTGTATGTATGCATATGTGTATGTATGTATATGTGTGTGTGATATATGTGTGTGTGTGTATGCATGCATGTATGTATGTATGCATGTGTAAGGTATTAAAGGAGTGGTGGAGATTGCACATGCACCTATGGACTCCAGTAATTTTTAGTCCTCATTGATTCGAGTAGTTATATATAGAGGCATAAGATTGGGAGAAGAGTCATCTCTCTAGTAGGTGGTGTTCCTAATAGTTTATTTCGTTACACTTTTCCTATATATATATATATATATATATATATATATATATATATATATATATATATATATATATATATATATATATATATATATATATATATATATATATATATATATATATAACTATATAACTATATAACTATATATATATATATGTGTGTGTGTGTGTGTGTGTGTGCATAGATGTAACGAATAAAATCTATGCTTATCATGCATTGCCATGACGATGTGATATAAGTATCCACATCTCATGAAGACACCATTTGTGAGATCAAGTGCCAAACTACGACTCCAATGAACTAAGTACATATTTTTTGTCTCCTTCATCACAATGCTAAAAAAGAAATCATATAAGTAAAACATAAAAAATATATTTTATTTTTTATGAGAAATTTATACTTGCAACCATTTTAAATGAACAAATTTAAGGTATGAATCACATAAAGCTCTCTTTTTTTTTAACTTTAAACTATCTCAGTATACTATGCTTCCATATGGAGAAATATCACACTCCAACCCTAAGCTACCTATGTGCATAGGTACCTCTGTTGTGCTCTCACGATCTGAAGGTGGTATAGGTGTCCTAAAAATGATAATTAAAAAACATTTATGCTACAATTTTATTGAAAATAATAAACTATAATAGGAAAACATACCGATGTGCAGAAGGCTCTCGTCCTCCATCAAATGGGTCAACAAAGGAGCCTTCCTCTAGCCATTGAGTAAGTATGTATCACGTAATCTAACTCCTCACTCGACATGTTTGCATACTCATGCATGACTCCTCCTAAGGAGCCAGGTGGAAGCTTTTCTCTCATAAGATTCTTTATGAGAGTCAATTTCGTTTTATGCTCTCTAACAGTGTCCATTATATCTGTACATACAAAACAAAGTGGACTATATATATATATATATATATATATATATATATATATATATATATATATATATATATATATATATATATATATATATATATATATATATATATATACATATATATACATACACACACACACACACACACACATATATATATATATATATATATATATATATATATATACATACACACACACACACACACACACACACACATATATATATATATATATATATATATATATATATATATATATATATATATATATATATATATATATATATATATATATATATATATATATATATATATATAAACATACATACATACATACAGACATACATACATACACACACATATGTATGTGTGATATGTATGTATGCATGTGTGTTTATGTATATATATGCATGTGTGTATATGCATGCATGTATGCATGTGAGTAGGTATGCATGTCTATGTACGCATGTGTTTCTATGATGTATATGTATGTATGTATGTGTATGTGATATATGCATGTGTGTGTATGCATGCATTTATGCATGTTAATGTATGCATGTGTGTGTGTGATATATGCATGTGTGTATGCACATGCATATGTATGTGTGTGTAATGTGTATGCATGTGTGAGTGTATGTATATATACATGTGTGTGTATGCATGCATGCATGTATGCATGTGTGTATGTGTGCATGTGTGTATGTATGTATGCATGTGTGTGTGATGTGTGATGCATGCATGTATGCATGTGTATACGCACATGTGCATGTATGCATGCATGTGTGTGTATGCATGTGTGTATGTATGCATGCATGTATGCATGTATGTATGTATGTATGTATGTATGCATGTATGTATGTATGTATGTGTGTGTGTGATGTGTATGTATGTATGTGCGTGTGTGTGTATGCATGCATGTATGCATGTGTGTATATGCATGTCTCTATGTTGTGTATGTATGTATGTGAATGTGATATATGTATGTGTGTGTATGCATGTGTATGTATGCATGTGTGTGTGAAATTATGCATGTACATGCATTTGTGTGTATGCATGTACATGCATTTGTGTGTATGCATGTGTGCATGATGTGTATGGGATATATGCATGTATGTATGTGTTGGGGGATTCTTGTGCAGAAAGGGATTTGAGTGTTTGTAGGAGAAGGGAGAAAGATAAGAAGAAAGATACATACACTAGAAGCTTCTGTAAATTGATTATAAGGAGAAAAGTACAATGGTGATGTACAATACAATCCAATGCTCTCTATGCAAAATCCAAAAGAGTGCACAATCAACAAAGTTACAAAATATCAAGGTTCTTGCTGCCGCCGACCTTCCCTGCACCAGACCTCCACCTTCTCCAAGCTTGCACTTGTGCACACCTTGCACTCAAGCTTCCAACAGGGGGAGGGATGGACACCTTCTTTCGATGCCCGCACAACTTCAATGGGACATTGTGACCTTTGGTTGCATAGCTTAGTACTTCTTTGCACACTTCTAAGTCACTCTTCTTGCACACCTTTCACTTCACTTCTCTGCGTCGCACACACACTGTATGTCTCTTACTCTTCCCTTGGTCTAGACTATGGTCACCTTGCTTAATCTTACAAAGAATAATGCCTTGCCTTGATTTGAGTGTCGGTTCATGTATGCTCCTAACTGCTAAAGTATCTTGGTGCTCACTTTGATGTCCCAAGATTGTCTCCAAAAGTGGGCAGCCAACAATCCCTGTTTTGTCCTGTAGTGACTTTAGACTAAAACAAAAAAAAATAATTGGGGGGCCATACTTTCACTTCTACGTACGCTTCCGCTTCACATACCTTCACACTTTGCCTTTTAATTCCTCAATTGTGCACCTAAGAGAGGGTTCACCTGAACCTTCCAAACACTTTAAAAACACTTTGAACCTTAGAGAAATTACAGAAAGACACTCTGCAACCTGCAACCAACTTTTTGCAAAATTACCCTTTGTGAACAATTAATTGTGCACTACCTATGCACCTTGACACCCGAACTTTGAACGCTTTGACTTTGCCCATGTTGACTTTGACCTTGAACATGTTGACTTTGACCCTTTGACTTTGAATATAATTGACTTTGACCAACATGACTTTTATGGGTTCAACAATATGCATGTATGCATGCATGCATATATGCATGTGTGTATGTATATCTATGCATATGTGTGTGTATGCATGCATGTATTGTGTATGTATGCATGTGTGTCTATGTGTGTGTTGTGTGTATGTATGTGTTGTGTATGATATATGCATGTGTGTATATATGCATATGTGTTTGATGTGTATGGATGTGCATGTGTGTAATATATATATGTATGTGTATATGCATGTGAGTATGCATGTATATATGTATGCAAATGTGATTGTATGCATGTAAGTATGTATGTATGCATGTTTGTGATGTGTGTATGCATGTGTATATGCACGTGTGCATGTATGCATGTATGTGTGTATGTATGCATGTATGTATGTATGCATGTGTGTGATGTGTATGCAGGTATGTGCATGTGTGTGACATATGCATGCATGTGATATGTATGAATGTGTGTATGCATGTGTGTGTGATTTGTATGTATGTATGTTTGTGATATATGCATGTATGTATGTGTGCATGTATGCATGTCTGTGATATGTATGCATGTATGTACATATATGTGTGTATGCATGTGTGTGTGACATTTATGTATGTATGTATGTGCATCTATGGGATATATGCATGTGTGCATCTATGCATGTGTGTGTATGTATATATGTGCATATGTGTGTGTATGCATGTGTGTCTATGTGTGTGTGTTTTATGTTTATGTATGTATGTGCATGTGTGTGTGATATATGGGTGTGTGTATGTATGTGTGTATGCATGTCTATGTGTATGTATGCATGTGTGTGTGATGTGTATGTATGTGCATGTGTATGGTATATACATGTGTGTGCATGCATGTGTGTATATGTGCATGCATGCATGTATGTATGTATGCATGTCTGTGTATGCATTCATGTATGCATGTGATTATGCATGCATGTGTGAATGCATGTGTATGCATGCATGTGTGAATGCATGTGTATGCATGCATGCATGCATATTTATGTATGCATTTGTATGTATGCATGCCTATGTGTGTGATACATATGCATGTATGCGCATGTGTGTATGCATTTGTGTATGAATGTGTGTGTGATGTGTTTGTATGTATGTGCATGTGTATGGGATATATGCATGTGTGTATATGCATGTATGCATGTGTGTATGCATGCATGCATTTGTTTGTATGTATATCTTTGCATGTGTGTGTGTATGCATGCGATTATGCATCTGTGTCTATGCATGTGTATGCATGTATGCATTTGTGTGTATGTGTACCTTTGCATGTGTGTGTGTATGCATGCATATATGCATGTATGCTTATGTGTGTGTATGCGATGTGTATGTATGTATATGTGTGTGTAATATATGCATGTGTGTGATATATATATATATGTATATATATGTGTGTGTGTGTGTGTATGCATGTATGTATACATGTTTATGCATGTGTGTGATGTGTGCAAATGTATGTGTATGCATGAATGTGTTAATCTTACCTCTCTCTCTCTGTATGCCCGCTCCTCACTCTTGAATTTGCCCCCAACACAAATGTGCCAGGATAAATTTTTCTTTATATATATATATATATATATATATATATATATATATATTAGCGACACTTCCACATCACATGTAGTTTGTCAGTGTCGCAAAAATCATAGCTAGCTTGCAACATTAACATATAATGTTGCATAAGCAATGCTTTGCATTTCTTATGTGATGGCCTTTGTTTTTTTTTAAATGAGTGTCGCATAAGTGACACTTTCCTCTTTTTTTTTTTTACGGGGTGTCGCTATAGCCCCCATTATCTTGTAGTGACTTCATGACATCTTTCATGTTTATGAAGGAATTAACCCATCATTGTGTCTAGGGTCTCATATAGGTTTTAATGTCTCTTTTGACACGTGTTATCCATTTTTTTTGCATGTTGTGCATGCTAGGGCTGATGAGAAAGCATCCTTTTTCACTTTCAGAGTGATAGCCACCTTTGTTGTTCATGTGATATGGTGAATCAAGATATTGTGCACCTACACTCTGTGATGTAGAGAGGATGCCAACTTTATCTTGCTGAGAGAAAAGTGCTATGTTGTTGTCTGACAGAGGAATGATGCAAACGCATCAGAGCCGAGCTTACTCTACTTCAACATTGATCCACAGATATCTTAGTAGAGAATGGTCAGTACTTTGCTCTCTTCATATGTGTGTGGAAGTCTTTAGAATAGCAATGGAGCAGATGAACCTATCCGGTGGACTCTGTTTTGCACTGTTGGAGTATCAAAAGGTTTGATCAAAGAGTGAGTTATTCGAAAGCATCTCTTCTCTGTCTACTTCCTTGCTCGGTTGGTTGTGCACATGGAAACAAAACAAAAAGAACCTCAAAAGATGATTGGCTTGTGGATTTCTTTCTCTATGGAGGAGACGGAGTGTAGTGTTGGGTGGCTGGCTGCCAGAGACTATGAGTAACTGATTAACTTGGAACAATTAATCAGAGGACAACATAGTCTTTATCAATATGATATATGGCATATGCTACTTATAGAAATTACAGTAGGCCAATAAGGTTGCGACCAATGAAATCGTGAAACCTTAAGTGTTTATGAACACTTAAGTGTGACGAGGTGCACTATCAATTCTTGTAAGAGCTGTACACAAGTGTTTATAAACACTACATAAATGTAAGATGCACCATCAATCCTTCAAAGATCACTGTTGCAATGAGCACTAATCATCAAATACCACTAATGACCAAATATCGACAAGAGCAAGGGTGGGAGGGAGGGAAAATGGGGATAAAGGGTGAACAAATTGATGAAGAAGAAGGGGTGGGAGGGTGGGCAAATGGGCAAAATGAGGCCCAACAAGCAAAAGATTGATGGCAAAAGCTTCTCTCAATGAGGAGAATGCACAATCACCAACAATCAAACACCACCACCACCAAGACCTCCAAAATTACCACCAAAAGGACCGCCAAGACTTTCACCTAAGGCTCTGATATCATGTACAGAGTACATGTGCGGAAGCAAAATGAAAAGAAGAGTATACTCACAAAAGAAAGAGTGTGAGAGACTCAAAATGAGTAGAATTGGGCAAACTCACATGGATTAGAAATGAGCTTGCCAAGAGCATGGAGTAGGCACCTCAAGCTTCTAACCAAAGTACAAATGGGGGGAGAGGCCCTCCTTATATAGATTTGGGATTGGCTCTTCAAAGTACATCTCATGTGGGATAATTCCCCTCAAAGGAGAATGAATACAATGGTAGAAACAAATGACATGGTACCCAAATACAAAAGATATAATATAAAATAGAAATGGAATGGAAATGAAATAGAAATAGAGTGACTCCAACATACAAAAAAGAGATGCACTCTCATATTCTCAACAATTCTCACTTTTAGAATCCACATATTTAACCTTCTCAACCCATGAATTATACAAAGATAACCTTTTCTATTTTCCCATTCTATCCCTTCATTCTAACTAACCTATAACCATGAGTATAATGGATACATTTGTCTTCCTAATTAATCCACACATTATTTTGTTATTTGTAAATCAATCTTTTATAAATGCTTTAATAAATTAGTCTACGAAAATCACTCCGTGCTAAAAGATAAAATGTTCCACCAAAATAGATTCCTTTCGTGCTAAAAAATTATACCAAACCTTCACCTGTACAATTAAAGCGAGAGAACTAAGTTCCTCCATTAAAAAAAAGAATCCTTCCGAGAGTCCCAAGTTCCAACTTCCAAGAAGGAACGTATACAACCTGAACAAGGCTTCATTACACAAAGCGGCGTGCAGAATTCTGCGGACGTGGCATATAAATCAGTCCAAATGCGATAAGAGTAGACCACAGCACCTGTCTCCCAATTCCGTAATTCTAATAGAGGGTGCAAATGTGATTGCAAATGATTTGTTTTTTCTCTCAAGGAAAAGCGGAACGAGGAATCTGCTTGGGAAAAAGAACAGAAAAATTGGATGTGTGAAATACGCGCACTTACAACAGTGCTGACGCTGATTGACAGGGACAAGAAAAGATTGGACTCGTTGCAGCTCATGGGCCGATGCGGAAGTGTAGTTGGGTGGGTAGATTGTAGAAATGAGATGACGCTTGCGAAGAAATGCAGTGGCATAGTGACATTCGCAGCTGGAAATGTCGTGCAGATGGCGAATTCTACTGTCTTCTGTGCGTCGTTGCTGAATGCTGATGAAACGGAGTTTGGACTCGACCAACATTAGAGCGCGAAGAAAGCTCAGTAACTAAAGCGAGTAGCTCTATTCGGGGAAGTAGAGAGTGCATTATGGCAGTGACTGCGACTTGCTTTCGTTAGTGCGCATTTCATGATCGAAAGTAATCTTTCTCCGCTCTCCACATCCTGTCAGATATTACAGGACTGAAATTTGCAGTTTTTTTCGTTTTCTTTTCTGTGAGGGATCGTCGGCTCTCAGATGCAGAACTTTTAACAAAATTTAGATTCCGATGCTTGTGAATGCGCGTTCCATCAACGGTTATATCATCATCTTGCCGCGGAAGCAGGCAAACTCAGCTCAGAAGTTTCAAACTCCCGACTGCCAGCTACATCACCGAGGACCAGGCGCTTGAACTATTGTCTGGATCACGATACACACGCTGCTCCTTCAATGGCGCATGACAGAGAATGGTCCATGTACCACGGATAACTGCAGATCTATATTTGCCATTTCAAGATAAAGGGCAGAAACGTTCAACCAGTCAAGGCTCTAGCACGAGTGATCGATTTTCCTTGCTACTTTGATTGAATTTCGATGTTTTCTTCCAAAGGTTGATGGAGGTGGACAATTTTCTGCAAGCAAGCAGGCTTCTGAATGTTTATCGTGTTTGCAATTAGAGTAACTGCAAGAGACAAGGGCGTTTGATCTGTTATATGTACACAGCTAAATTCCATCTCCTCCAAGGCGAATACGCATGTTTCTGATGATTTTACTCTACAATGAAGAAATTCCACCTCTGTTTAAGAGTTTATCGTGTCTGTCCATGTAAATGTTCTATCGTCTTTTAGCTTTCAGTTTTATTCTTTCATATGTTTCCCAACAATTGAATCTGAAAAATAAAACCTTTACAAGAATAGCATCTCATGGGAGTGGTTGTAAGCCCTTTCTTTGGCTTTTCATGATGCAGATTGCAAGGTTATACAGTCTATCTTTTTGATCCTAATGTTTCAAGGCCGATTTTGGCAAGGCGTTGCCGAAAATGGTCATGATGTTTCACAAACTGAAGCTCCTCTTTTGCCATATTGGGCCTCAAACTCAAAAATGCAGGTTAATGACAGCAGAGGATCCTCACAATCTCCTGAGTCCTCTCTATCTCCTGCTTCCCCTTTCATTCCAGCTCTCCCAAATGGATCTATTCCTCAGCAAAGGGAAGGTACTTTGAAGCAATTCAATTCTATTTCAGTCTCGTTAATTGGGGACTAAAACCATTGTTGCATCTTTCTTAATTTCTTGATATGACCTTTAGCCATCATGCAGGATTATGCAACCTCAATGTTTCAGCAATTGAACGAATAGTTCGTCGCACAGCAGGAGATTGTACTGCACCTTTAGCCAAGTATGTGGGAAATGTCATATGTTGTCCTCAATTTACAAGTATGCTATGGATAATGGGTGGAATGTATAGCCTCAGATCCGATCACTTGGCTTTTCATGACAATGAAGCAGTAGAGTGTCTTGCAGATATTATGAACTTTATGGTTGAAAATGGTGGCAATGCTACCACGACTGAACTTTGTAATGCACAACCTTCAAATTTGACACATGGCATGTGTCCAGTGCTGAATGTAAAGGCATTTGAGGAAGTAGTGAATACAAGTAAACTACTCAGTGCATGTTCAACCGTAGACCCTTTACAAGAGTGCTGCAACGCTGTCTGCCAGCCGGCCATAACAGATGCTGCAATTAGGCTTGCATCACATGGTTCAGGTTTAGAACCGACCTTGGATATGACTAGTCAAGAACAAGTGATCAAGGATTGTGAAGGTGTTGTTTTTACTTGGCTAGCCAGAGAACTTGGTGCAGAGGCTGCAAATAAAGCTTTTCGGATTCTTTCCAACTGCAAAGTTAACCAAGGTTTGTTTTGTACTACTGTTTCTTAGAGGATAAATGAGTCTGTAGAAAGATTTCCACCAGGTAAATCAAAGAAGAAATAACAAAGAAATCTCAAGATGCTATCTTCCTAAGTTGAAAAAGTCTGATAACATACAAAAAATGATTTTTAACTTTTAAATATTTCCATTCATGGCCAACCATGTTTAGAAAGGAGGCCATTCTGGCAATCATATTCAGAGCAATATACTTCTTGCTGTAGTGCTTGTATCCCAGTCAGCCTCCTCTCTCTCTTTTGTGTCATTCTTCTTCTTTGGGAGCTCAAAAGTTTTTAGTCTTACGAAGATGTACCATAAATTTAGCTTCAAGTGTACAGGGAAGTGCTTATAAGATTTGCAGAAGAAGCTAGCAGAAATCCCAAAATGTTATATCCCTAAGTTGTAATTGTCTATATGAAGTAGTGTAGCATTAAAAGAGAAGAAATGTTTTTCTTCCACCCATGTTCATATGCACTTGGGTGTGTATAGATGGCCATCTGGCAATCGCGTTAAGATCTGTAGATTCGGTTCGCATACTGAATGGAAACTGTATGTTTTAAGGTTCTATGCATTTGGTTCGAACCGAATGAGTAAGGTTCGTGGCATATTTTTTTTACTTGTTTGTTTGGGGAGTCATCTTGGAAAACATCCCCTAGTCATCAATTCTTCTCACATGCATGGAGCAGGTGCAGCCCAGTGTGAACCAGCCCAGTGTGAACAAGCCCAGTTGAAGGCCATAGACACCATAGACATACAACCCAAAGCAACACAAAGTGGAGAGAACCAAGTTTGTATATAATAGATGGTTGTCGAGCTTTTGAGTTTTTTTTTTTAAAGGAATGATGATGACATTGATGATTGATTAATGTTTATTATGTTTATATATGTTTTTCCTATTTGGTTCTATTACACATGTATGCATATGTATAAGAGTGTGCATTTGTGTGTGTATATATATAGACACCACATGCATACACTTTTTTTTGGGTAAGGTAATGCACCTTATACACCTTACCATGGGAGGTAAGGTTCAGTGTTTGAACCTTAAATGCGCCAAACACACCAAATCGAATGCATATGTATTATGACCACCCTGATGCCTTCTTTTGTTCATTGTTGATAAAAGGTGAGTGTGCTTGAGGAAATACATTTTGCTACTACTATCATTTTGGTCTCCACCTTTATATTTCCAAAGTAGGGAAGTGAATGAAAGTCAATACTTTAATCTACTTTGCTTCATATCTCAATGACACAATAGTTAGAAATTTATGTCCATCATAATCTTTAGTCATTTTAGAGCTTTAAGGTTGACATAATATTGCCATGTGTCATCGGATCTTTAATATTAACTGCACCTTATTATGTTTATTATATAGGCTCTTCTTATCCACTTCAGTTCTTATTGAAGAGTTGAAAATGAGCCAAGAAGTCTCATTGACTACAAGAAATGAGTGCATAGAGGTTTAGGAATTATAGTCTTTATAGATTATTGGAGAGATATGAACTTCAACTTATAATCTTATATGACCATCTTTTTTTTTACCAACATCCATATGTAACCCACGCTTGATGAATTCTCATTTTATTATTTAATTTACAATGTGCATTGTTCTGAAAATTCTTGATGAGTGTACTCTAATATACAATTGGCCTTTTCTTTATTTGGTCAAAAAATAATGTATGATTGGGAATCAAGGTGGTTCGTCAACTAGAGTAGGTTGCAGAGGCTTCAATGACAAAAGAGAGAAGATGTCAAGCAGTGCGTCATCATCTACGATTGGGAAGAAAGGTGGTTCACGTTAACAAGAGTAGGTGGAGCACACTTAGGAGCAACAATGATGCCGGTCATTCCAATGTTGCATATAAGACCACCAGCCTTCAGGAAAGGTAAGCTTGATGGTACGAATCACTCTATGGAAGTTTAAAATCACTTCTATCCTTGATTCATATGAGCTTTTGGAGACTGTTATTGGGATTGATCATGAGATCGAAGAAACACCTCATCCAAATAATATTGCCGAATGATTCCTCTTGATTCTATCTTCTATGTGGTTGGAAAGTAGAAACGAAAGGTAGAAATGAAGATACACTTTGCGCTCTACTTACAAGTACTAGTACTTATCAATATGAAACTCGGAATCAGATATGGAAGAACCTCGAGAATTAGCTAACAGGAGAAGGTTTGTTCCCCCAACGGAGGTATTCATCACTTGCATAAAGAATCTATGGGATCAAATGGAGAGAGCAAGCTGTATAGAAGTCAACTGATGAGTTAGCTCGATGTTGTCTTCGAATCTATCCACCAAAGTTTGATGGTTTGGTAGCTTCTTGTAATACTCAAATCAGACCTTAACCTCTAATTTTTGAAGAATTTAGTGCTTTACTCATGGAGGAGGAGATTTGGCTCAAGGCAAGGAGTGGAAGCAACAAGGGAGATGTTGCTATTCATAGCAAATGCCAAAGGGGATAAAAGTAAGGACAAAAAAACGAGGTTCAAAGGAGAGTGTTTCCACTGCAAGAAGAAAGGGCCATAGAATTCAAGATTGTCACATCAAGAAAGAAGAAGAGAAGAATGGCTCTTCAAAAGGTGGCAAAGGTAAGGAGTGTGCCAACATTGTAGAAGCAGAGCTTGAGTTATGTGTTATGATAGAATTCAAGAACAAATGACTCATGGGTGTTGGACAATAGTGTCTCTTATCACATGACAAGCAGAAAAAACCTTTATAGTTCCTTACAACTTTAAAGGTGCCCATCACAGTATAGGCATGTAATAATGCAAAATATTTTGGAGAGGGTGAAGGTATGGTTTCTTTCATTAATTCTAATGGGGATATCAAAAATCTTTCCTAAATGTTATTCCACAAATCAAAGGAAATCTACTTTCAATAGCTTCTATAACTGATCAAGGTTATGAAGTATCTTTTCGCAAGATAGGAGCTAAGATTATGGATAATAACAACACCATTGCTGGGACTGGCATAAGGAGGAACAACCTGTATGAGTTGTCTTCCCTTACAGCCACTACAAGTGTGGGCACAAGTAAGCTCTGGCATAAGAGATTTGGCCATATCGGGTAGCCTGTATTAAAGGAGATGCACTACAAGGGTATGGTTGCACACCTACTATTGATCGTGGACATGAAGGAACCATGTGAAGCTTGGGTGATGGGCAAGCAAGAGAGGAAGACATTTCCACAAGAAAGCAAGAACAAGTCGTTCATCCTCAAAGACCGTATCGTCATGGTAAAAGGCCTTCCTCTTCTCTCTCCTGGCCTATAAGATCTAGATCGTACAAGTTCGTCTATGCTCAATCTGCATCCTCATGAGGTCCTCATCTATGAATATTAACCTTTCTAAAAGTCCTCTAAGTATGAGTTGCTTTCTAAAAAAAGTAATCCTTGTTTTTGCATAGTTCATCTCGAGAACAAGAGCTCGTGCTTTGATGGTGTCTTCGACTCCAAGCTGGTGGCATAAATTCGATGTATCTACCTCAGCTGGTGTGCTTTTTGGAAGGCATGTGATCCTGACATGGAGACAAGAGTCTCCTAAGCCTCTCCTCCTCGAGTGTGTCTCGCACTCTCAGATATTCATCCTTCATAACGTCTTCCTTAACCTGTTTTTCAATGCTTTTATGCATCACCTCTAGCCAATTATTTTGGGTGGACTCCACTTCTTCTTTAATATGCTCTTGCATGTTGGTCTCCACTCTTTCTTTATTTCCTCTTTGAAATCATGTATTTTTGTGATTTCTCCTCCTCCTTTGGAGTTCTCCAAATGAAAAATTTCTTCTCGAGATGGTAAGTCTTTGCCTTCCATTCATCTTGGTCTTCTTTGAGCTTCCTTATTTGATCTTCCAAAGACTTGATTCTTTCTATGGCTCTTCTCATCTCTTGATTGAGGGCCTTGTCTGCATCTTTTTTTCGCTTCTTTGATTGCATGAGTGATCATCTCTTTCACTTCCCTCCTTTCTAAGGGTGCCATTCCGTCATTTAAGCGATTTGTTTTCTTCTTCTTTTTGTCTATCTAGACCTCCATTTCTTTTTTCCTTCTTCAAACTTCAGGGTTTCATAGGGAAAACCCCTAACTGGCTCACAGACAGAGAGAGAGAGAGAGAGAGAGAGAGAGAGAGAGAGAGAGAGAGAGAGAGAGAGAGAGAGAGAGAGAGAGAGAGAGAGAGAGAGAGAGAGAGAGAGAGAGAGAGAGAGAGAGAGAGAGAGAGAGAGAGAGAGAGAGAGAGAGAGAGAGAGAGAGAGAGAGAGAGAGAGAGAGAGAGAGAGAGAGAGAGAGAGAGAGAGAGATTGTTGCAGTTTGTCCTCTCACATTTAAGGACACATCCTCTGTGGTGAAGGCTTGCAATGGCCCCTCTCCTGACAAATCCACATGTTGTACTGCTCTTACGACATACATTTCCTTCATGCAACAACAGATGCTCATCACAAATGTACAAGCTTTAGAGTGTGTAACAGTGTTTGGTGCAAAGCTTAAGCAAGAAGGCATAATTGTTGATCTGTATAACATCTGCAAGATTGATCTCAAGGATTTCAGTCTTCAAGGTGATCTCTATTTGTTTGTTTTCTTGCAATTTTTGTGCCTAGTTGATTATCAGATATCCATTGACATAGTTTATTTTCTGATTTCCCTTGACATTACGATGCATATGATGTGGCTATGCTTTTCTCTCTACAACAGTCTATGGCAATCAAGGTACATCCTATCTCAAAAATTGTTGAATTGATGTTCAGATTGGATAAATCTCTCTCTGACACTGACACACACACACACACACACACACACACACACACACACACACACACACACACACACACAGAGAGAGAGAGAGAGAGAGAGAGAGAGAGAGAGAGAGAGAGAGAGAGAGAGAGAGAGAGAGAGAGAGAGAGAGAGAGAGAGAGAGAGAGAGAGAGAGAGAGAGAGAGAGAGAGAGACACACACACACACACACACACACACACACACACACACACACACACACACACACACACACACACACACACACACACACACACACACACACACATCTGATGCAGGCAGCTCGCCATTTGTACATACATGTACATATGATGGAGTTGCAATATAGCTGATCGCTTGTATAACTAGATGCACGTTTTTTATTTTTGGTTCAGAATTGCACAGCACTGTAATACGCAGGTGTACAGGGCTTCAGCAGGCTTATAGGTCCTCTTCATCAGTAGGTAACCAGGTTGTCTTTAGCAAGTTCGAAGAGTGATTTTGTCAGTAGGTTTATTGGTAACCTTCAGCAGCCTTAGAGGTCATCGGACTGTAACAGGGTACAGGTCGTCAGACAGATTAGCTTGGGTAGCAGGTGTCATACTGTATACAGCATCTGTGCAGTAGATCTCAGGGAACAGGTTGATTACAGTCCATCGTGAGCCTTTGACCTCTCTGTTCTCATACACAAAGAATCCAGAATAGGTGTACAGCTGAAGACTTATAGTAAGATGGCCAGCATCTCTGAAGTATCCAATACTCTGCCAGTGGCAGCTGATTCATAGGATGTAGAGACGGTTCCTGAGACCCAATTGCAGGATACAGTGTATGTAGTCAAACCGAGGTCAATAATGGAAGATGCACTCACACAAGATGATACTGTTAAAGGAGATATGGGAGTTGACATTGGTCCATCACTATTATGGGATTTTTTTCACTGCACGAATATCCCTGGCTGTGGATGTTCCCTTTGGTATTAATGCAAATATAGGTAGAATGTGGTAGATAAAGTGTTTCACTCAGGACTTGGACTGTTTGAGGTCATAGTCAGTAATAAAGACTCAATTTCTGGAATACCAAACTACATTTCTTTGCGGTTACATGGCACATATGTTCCCATGGAAATCTGTGAAATCTGTCGAGGAGGAACTGCTCTATAAAAGTCTGGTTTGGGTTGAGTTGGTTGATCTCCCCTCCTTATGGCCTAATATTGGACATGTGGCCAAATCGTGGGAGATGCTGTTATATATGCATCGATATCACCTCTGCACAAAAATAGAATTTGCTATGGATTAACATATCCAAGCCTTTTCCTAGGACTTTGAGAATCAATATGCCTATAATAGGAAGAATTGTGTTCTGTTTTGAAACGGGGAATATGGCTTTTGTTTTCGTTCTGGTAATCTGGGCCATTACTGCAAAAATTGTGCCAGCCTCAAATTTGAGGGGGTCAAGCTTATACATTTCTGTCATAAAATTTTTGGAAAACAATTTTTTTAGGTCAAGCTTATAGCTTTTCTTTGCATCTTGTGCTAGGCTGAATGGTTGAGTTTGCCTATCACTTCCGGAAGTGATAGAAAGTCAGTTCACAGAGCTTCTTGTGAGTTCATGCTCATGGTGCGCCTTGTGGGGTGCATGTGTGTGAACATGTATTCATTCTTAGTTCTACACCCACTATTGGGCACTGATGACCTTAGTGGGGATGTCATAGTATTGAGTCAATACTTGCGTAATGGAGCTGATGGCTATATATAGTCTTGTGGTCGACCGTTGGCTATCATGAGCTTATAGTTGCACTTTCATTTGAGGGTGAATTTGGGGTTTGCCTGGATTCATCTTGGTATATATATGTCCACTCCTAGTCCTCCAATGATTCAACCTCATGTTAACAAAGGCAAACAGGAAGCAAGGGGACTAGTAAAGATCCGATTGGAGGGAAGGATGGATAACTCGCTACAGCAAATATTGACAATGAGGGGTTCTCTAGGGTGCCTTATAAGAAGGGTCTAAATGTAGCAAGTTCAAATGTGGCTGCTCTATATCTCTTGCAGATGAAGCCAATTTGTGTCCCAAGATGAGGAGCTGATGCCAAATTATCTAGATAACATGGCTGTACACAAGATTTGGCTTTAGCTTTGGTATGCTGGAGCCTCTTGATATTTCCCATCTTGTGTGTTGTGACATGAAACTAGGTACGTGGAAAATTTAATTCTCGTACATTATGGTGAATGTGGATTATTAGACGTCAGCTTGATGTGATTGCTATACAAGAGGAATAAAAAATGTGATCATGTTGGTATGGTTGTATATATAAAAGATTTTCAGCTGAGTTATAATGGTGCTGAGGATTGATAATAGGTATTCAGGTTGCCTTTTCATTGTCAGAAAAGATATCATGTTTTTGAACCTATATAATGACCTTTGTGGTAGATTCAGTGTTCTTTACCTTATTCTACATAGAATATCATACATTTGCATTAATGTGTATGTACCTAATTCGCCAATGGAGAAAGTTCTAACTTGGAAGGCTTTATTGGATGCTATTGAGCATTGCTGTGTGTTTCACTCTCAACTATGGAATGATGTTCACATTTTGATGTGTTGAGATCTCAAAATGGTGGATATACAAAACTGACTCCTCTCCATTTGCTTCTCAAGAAAAGAGACTTCAGATCTCAATTTTAGAGGTGTTCAAATATAAGGACTTGTGGAGTTGCATTGGGGACGCATGCTTGGCTACACATTCCACTCAAAATCTCACAAAAATGCAATGAGTAGGCTCGAGCACTGCTATTCTCGTGCACATGCTTTGCACACCTTAAGAGCATCTGTAGATGCTACAATGCTCTTTTAGACTATCTCCTCGGGATGTACACTTGTTCTCTTGCATTTTTTTTTCACCATATCAAATCAATTTTCAGCTTGTGCCTTGCATATGATCAATAACTCCATTATTAGATTGCCTTTCTTTCAAGAAGCCATTGATAATCTTATCTTTACGCTCGCTTCCTTGCCATGCTTTACAACTATGAAATGCATTTTGTGGTTGTCATGCCGGACATCATAGAGGTATGGAAAATTTTCTGCCAAATTCCAAAGACAAAAGGATAAGAAAAATTTGCATTTCTTCTATTAAGAAACTTTCTCGATCAAGGCATCTTACAATGCAAGAACATGAAGATCACCATGCTTCCAAGAAGATTCTCTATGTACATACACTATACAATGTAAAGAAAGACTCATGTACATATGAGCACTCAGACGTGGGTTGCTCCTTGAATTTTTTTTTTCAAAAAAATATTGGGGAAACCTTAACAAGGGCTGATGATGATGCATAACCCCTTCTCAAGATTGGATTTTAGACATTGGTACACTCGCAACTATGTTTTGTTCATTTCAGTGACATATTTGGTCTCCCCCCTACAAGAACACATGGATACACTTCATCATATATTAGCTATAGGGAGCCAACTGAGTCAAAAGAAGCCCCCCGCCCCCCCCCACAAAACAAAAACCCCCCCAAAAAAAAATTCACATTTGTAATGTTTTTACAATGTCCATGTCCAAACCTTGCTATATTCTACAACTGAGTCAAAAGAAGCCCCCCCCCCCCCCCCCCCCCCCCCCCCCCCACAAAACAAAAACCCCCCCAAAAAAAATTCACATTTGTAATGTTTTTACAATGTCCATGTCCAAACCTTGCTATATTCTAACATGTTAGCAACGCAATGCCTTGAACGTTGCTAACAACTATGATTCATACATAATAGATCCATTTACTATAATGTTTTGGTAGTCATGCTTGCTATTCAATATGCATCACATCATAACACCAACACAATTTTTAATATTTATGCAAGTTGATTCCACCAATGCTTTTGATATGCTATACTGAGATTTCTTTACTCCCTTTATGAAGAAATTTGGTATCAATGACAGAATGACTATAGTCATTCCATTGTTCATTCAAGACGCTTGCATTTCAATCCTCATACATGGTGGACTCACTCAACCAATCGAAATGAACGGGGACTGCATATTATTAATAAGTACATGTGAAGGCTCCATTTATGTATGCCTTACATCAAGTTGAAAGAGGTCATGTGTAATGCCTGGATTTTTTCACATATTACTGCCAAGAAAAAAAAATAGGACCGCTGGGTTTGGGTCCCCCCCCACCCCCCTTCCTTACACCCCTCCCCCCCCCCCCCCCCCCCCAAAAAAAAAAAACAAAAAAAAAAAGAAAAAAAAGGAAGAGAAGAAGTAGACGAGGAAAAAAGACATTTTATGATTTATCTTTTATCTTTGTGCCAGGTTGTTTACTTCGCTCAATTCCTAGCGACATTATTTATGACAATGTTTCCGGCATCAGCTTCAGATGTGACTTAAATGACAACATTCCTGCCCCTTGGCCTTCATCTGCCTCATTGACATCCTTCCCATTGTGTGCAAACAGTAAGCAGATCCATTTTTTTCTGGTTTTGACATCCATTTGAAGTGAATTTTATGATTACTGTTGTTTGCTAACGATCGTTCTGATATAGGGGAATCTTTACCAGCTTTGCCTGTACTGGATACATCAAAGGGACTAGGTATGCAGCTGTTATTTTTTCATGGATATCTAGAACGTGGATCATATTGTATTGAAATAAGTTGTTGAGATTTTGATATGATGATTTTCTTATATCCATTTTTATGCAGGCAGACAGATTTTGAATTTAGGTACAATATCTGTGACAATCCTTAATTTTAGGCTTTTTCAACAGAGCCATCTATTGTAATATATTCATCCATTTTATCAATCTATAGCTTTCATCCTTCTAGTGAATAGCTTTTAGAAAACAGACAGGAATCAATCTTAGTTCTAGCGCATCAAAGAGTTGTCATGAACAAACTGATCCATGTATCAACAGAGGAAGGAGATATTTGACTCAGTAGATTCTCTGATCCCTTGAAACCTTGTTTCAATAGAGCCCAACAACCATATGGGCTCATTTTAAGGGTTTTTTTGACAGGAAACGGGTATCGTTAATGGCCCTTTGCATATATGCCTACTGTAATCAAGCAAACATGAATCACATGCAAGAGGACTGCTAATAGTTTGTAAAAACAATGTCAATTTTGTGTATATTTATTGAAAGAATGACATTAATTGAATGGTTGTACCTGTCCATTTCCAAAGCCCTAAAGATCACATTTTGAGGGAAGGTTTCCAAGAAGACATTTCCAAACATAGAATCAACTCATTCACGTATGAAAGCCCATCCTAGTGTTATTCAGGACTTCTAATTATTGTCTGTTCTTGGTATGAGCTTGTATCTTTTGATCATGCTTCTGGTACATTTTTCTTCTGCCGCATTTTTTTGAATACATTGTTTCTTACCTGTCTTATGGAAAATTGGAGAGCTCACTTTCAGTGTTTGCATGTGTCTGTTGGCAGCAGGGCTAAGAATTCATCGAACAAATAGTAGAGTAAGTAGTTAATTTATGATTTTTAGAGCTCTTTGTATAGTCAGTAAAGTTTATGGAATCTGGATAGCACTACAGTTTGCTTAAAACTTATGAGCAGTTCTTTTAAGTGCATAAATTGAAAAATGTTCCCTAGCTAGTTTATTTCTTTTCCGTAATATTGGCTAATTAACTTGTGATTAATACTATGCATGATGAAGCTGATGGCTGTAGCACTTTCAGCATGTGCAGAGTTTGTGGCTTGCCTATTGCTTCATTTATGAATCTAGGTTTAAGAAAACAAGTGATTGCCTCGGTAGTTCAAAATCATGTACCTGAGCACATCTTGAATATTCTTAAGATTATGGTACCAAGATTTGAGTGACTGTTGTCACTCGATATTTTGTATGTTGGCTTACACCTTATTGTGAGTCGTTCTCCTTGACTTTCACGTTTTTTGTCTTCTCGTTTTCAGATATAGGATAAGATAAGTTATAATAAAAACCACCGGGGCCCAAAATGGGTCCCTCTCCACCATTTAAAAGGATGTCTAATATATTTATGTGTAATTATGCACCGAGTTTTGAGCATTTCTTTTGTATCTATAACTTGTGCTGTCTAGGGGCCCTGAATTTAAGGACTCTAGGCTGTCTGCATGCCCTTTTGCACTCGGCCCCTTCAAGGGTGAATTGGCACTCTCTGTTTGTGATTTCTCGCTTGGGGACATCTGATCCCAATTTAGGCAGTAATGAATAGATAGAGGGTGGCTTAATTAAAATGTTTGTGATCAACTCTTGATGGGTATATGATCTTTTTCTTTGAGGCTATTATCTCTCAACTTTGAAAGAGATATTCAAAATTCTGTGACCCTTTTTTTTTTTTTTACTAGAACCATTTGCTGTAATTTTCTGCAACAAATCACAGCAAAGGAATGCTAGCTTTACAGGTCTCATTTTGGTTCTCAATTTTCTTTTAAGCCTTTATGGGGTTGAGTTCTTACATGTGGTTGTTGGGTGTGTGAGTGAGTGAGGGCACGAATAGGAGTACACACGTGCGAAGAAGGAGATTGAAGCACAGAGACACGTGATGGCTGGAAGAGCTATCTGTCGATGGATGATCATGAATATGAAAATGAGTGAAGTGAGAGTTATAAGTGAATCCCTAAGTACAAACTACCACCACATATGAGTATATCATGTATATGTGGTTACATGGGGAAAAACCTTCAGCCAGCACTAGAGTAAAAAGTGCCCACATATAAGGAAACGATTCACATCAAAGCTACTTGAGGGACGCATAAGTGTAACAAACTCCCCTGGAGCGAATGTTGTGAACACATATAAGATATAGAGAACGATAGATGAGTCCCACAAGGTAATAAGCCTAAAGCTTCGCGAAAAGCTTCAAACTTTTCTCTTGGAAGAGCTTTGGTGAATATGTCTGCCACATTATCTTGTGTAGGCATATATATCAAATATCTCTAGCATGAAGGAAGGAGTTCTCTAACATATTGATAGTGAACTTCAATGTGCTTTGTGCGCGCGTGTTCTTGCAACCTTCAATGCACTATGACTATCGGAGAGAATATGTGTAGGTGCATCACTTCTCATGCACAAATCCATCAATAGGCATCTCAACCATATACACTCCATTGTAGCTGTGGATACTTCCTTGTACTTAGTTTCAGAACTTGATATGGCCACAATAGGTTGCTTCTTACTCAACAAAGATATGCATGATCCGCCAAGGAAGAAGCAATTACTATTAGTGGATGCTCATGTATCATAACAATCAACCGAATCACTATCTATAAAAGCATACAAGCATGGCTAAACATTTCTTCCATAAAAGAGGCCCAAACTCAAAAGTGCCTTTTATATATTTAAACACATGTTTTACTGCTTGTCAATGCTTAGTATCAGGGTTATGCATAAATCGACTCAACTTGGAAACTACATATGTATGTCCGACCTCGTGATACATGCAACTTGTTGATAAAGAGAAGTATCAATGCATCTCCTCCATCCTCAATTGAGAACTTTAATCCTGTTTCCATTGATGTTGAGATAACCTTGCAATCGTCAAAATTAAAATCTCATATTCCTTTAAGTGTAAGTGCATCTCTCAAAATTGGGAGAGAGTTTCCTATCATACTGACATTAGGTGATGTTAGTCTTTCTGATGGCATTGACTTGGATTTATGGAAGGTCGATGTGCAGGGTCCCTTGCTCTTGAAGGATTGTAAGCTTGCTTTATATGAAACCAAGCTTGAGACCATTTGATAAAAATCAGGCATTTATAAACTAAAAGATTGTGGCCTATATTGAAATGTTCGTAAGTGATCAACATGTGATAGAGATGAAGAAATCAACAGTCAGATACAAAAGAAAAAGCTCAATTCCACTAACGAGCTTTAGGCGTTGACCAACCAAGTTCAAATCATGCAAAGGTTTCTAAACTCCCAACTAGGTGATTCAAAGAGTCTTGCTCTGTATTTGAGCATTCATGAGTATTTTGCATTAGCTTCATGGATCTAAATTGCAATCCATGACTCATATTAAAGGCCATCTTCCTTTTTATGACTACTTTAAGACACTCTCTTAAATAAAGAAGGTGAAGAAAAAAGCGAGTGTCAAAGTTAGATACGCTACAAATATTGTTAGAGGGAGATAGAGGAAGAAAATAAGATGATGAAGGTAGACACAAATATTGTCTCTCTTAGGATTTTAGAGGCCTTGGTGTAAGAAAGCTGTCACATTCATTCACTTGTGAGCTTCTACTCCATCAATAGAGCTTCAAGAAGCATTTAGAGAAATTCCACAATGGAAAGTCCTTTCTACAAGCATAGATCTATAGTTTGGTCATGCAAATTTTCCAAGTATTAGTGTTTTCTTGCCTTGCATGTACTTGTATGTATTTGCAAGTATTTTGCATGCATTTACATGGGCATTGCACGAGATTGTGTTGCATGCAAGAAATTTCGTGTCACTTTAGGTGTTTTTGCATGTGATTTTACATTCTCTTCTCAAGTGAAAGTGATTCTCTTTATGCATCCAAACGTCCACGATTGTTATTTCTGGAATTTTCATGGTGCAATTGTGATTTCAAAGTAAACCTCTCTCATTTCGGAAAGATTAGTTTGGGGCTTGGTTGCTAAAAATCTAGATTTAGCTTTTTCACAATTGTTTATATGTTACAAATCATGAAGATTAATCTTTGGTGTTACAAATTGTGAAGATTTTTTGATTTTTTTGATTTTTTTGATTTTTTTGATTTTTAGAGTTTCTTGGCTTTTTTTGATTTTTTTGATATTTTTGAATTTTTTGATTTTTTTTTGAATTTTTTGATTTTTTTTTGGATTTTTTGATTTTTTTTTGAACTTCTTTGAAAACTTTTTGAAATTTTTTTGGTTTTTTTTTTATTTTTTTTGTTTTTTTTTTTGTTTTTTTTTGGATTTTTCTGATTTTTTTGATTTTTTTGATTTTTTTGATTTTTTTTTTGTTTTTTTTGTTTTTTTAATTTTTTTGAATTTTTATTTTTTTTACTTTTTTTTTATTTTTTTGAATTTTTATTTTTTCTTGAATTTTTATTTTTTTTTGATGTTTTTTGATTTTGGTTAAAATCACTTGTATTTTCTTTGGAAAAAAATTATAGAAAAGGCATTTGGCTTCAACAATCTGATTTTTTTGCACATTTATATTTTAAGGCTTTTTGCAATTGATTCCTATATATGGTTTGCTCAAATTTTTAGTTCATTCCTTATATATGATTTGCTCAAATTTTCACCTCGAATCTCATACATTTGCAAAACTTTTGCATTGTATTACAAACATATTGATGGTTGCAAATAATATCGACATTGAATGAGATTTATCTTTTTGATGACATCGGGTTTGACTTGTGTAAAATTTTGTAAGATGCTATCTTACCCCTAAGGGATTGCAATCTTGCCTCAAACCAAACCAAGATTGAAAAATTATCTGATCCAAATGAGGCATGTATAGACAAAAAGACAATGGATTATATTCAAATATCCATGGTTGCTCACGTTATAGAAACACTAGGTTGTGCTCTATTGAATAGACAAGGTATTGTATTGATAAAGATGTTTGATTAGAAGAGTACATAATCATCCCATTGGTTAATAGGGACAAACAAGATACATGATTGAACTAGGCAAGACCCCATGCCATGGGATTTCAAGGGAAATAAAAAACAATAATGGAAGCAAGAGAAGATATGATAAAACTCTAGACAAGACAAGACAAGACTAAGAACTCAATTTTGAGGGTAGTAGAGAGTACTTGGATGCCCATAGGATTGCAAGAGAACAAAAAAACAATAATGGAAGCAAGAGAAGATAGGATTAAACTCTAGACAAGACAAGACTTAGAGTTCAATTTGGAGGATACTAGAGAGTACTTGGACGCCATAACTCCCTTGATTCTCAAGATTGAGATCATCTTTCCTCTCTTTATAAGAAGATGTATGGAAATTTTGGACATGCCACACTTTCGTTGTACTAATCTCTATGTAAAATATAACCATCAAGACATGCATGTATAGAATAGAAAATCCTAATACTAGCTATCATGTGACATAGGAAAATATTTTTTCTTTCCAATAAGAATTTAGTTTATCATGTGATGATGGAAGAGTATTTCTTGCTAGTAAGAAAATAGCTCATCATGTGGTGAAGGAAGAATCTTGCTTGCTACCATGTTTAAAATGTAATAAAAGAAGAAGATTTATATGTACTTCAATAGTGTTGACATGGATAAATTAATCTATCCAAAACGATTTTGAATATTGAGAATAAGTGAGTGATGTAAACTCATTTTGTTCATAGATTTGCTTTCTTATTGAAGTTAGTTTTCATTGTTAGTAATATCACTCACACTATCATTGGGTACTAATCTTGAATACAATAAGCCATGTCATTGCTGTTATCAAAGATAATATCAGGCACATCTATGAGAATCATTTCTACGTACGATCCTAATGTAACCCACAAATATTGGAGTTGATATGTTATATGGCTATTGATTCATGGCATTTTCAATGTTGTACTCCATAATTTGCATATTTGAAGGTAAAGAAGATTGTACCAATAGAATGCTTGTTTATAAGAAACCACAGGGGTATGAATCATAAATATATATAAAAAATAATATATGATTTTCAAATTACATTAGATAAATATAGGATGTGGTGCAAATTCAAGTGTGCAGTTAGACTCTAAGAGTTCAAAATGAATTAGCAGTTTCATATAATGAAACTCTCAATCCTACTCTAAAGGTGCTCTTGGGGATCTATAACATCAATAGTTCACTAGCAATCCATGAATAGTATGTAATGATCTAATAGCATAAAAAACGATGAACCTTGGTACATCTCTACTCATATTTCTTGGTTCATGAATATTCTCTTTCTCCACAAGCATGTTATTTCTTTGAGAAATATGTCGTTAATTTGTGATTGAAAGTTTTACAAGTTTAAAAGACTTTGCTTTTGACAATTGGATAAATCTATTTAATATTAACTAAAGGTATACTATTACACACACACACACACAGACACACACAGACACACACACACACACACACACACACACACACACACACACACACACATATATATATATATATATATATATATATATATATATATATATATATATATATATATATATATATATATATATATATATATATATATATATATATATATGTATATAGGGAGAGAGAGAGAGAGAGAGAGAGAGAGAGAGAGAGAGAGAGAGAGAGAGAGAGAGAGAGAGAGAGAGAGAGAGAGAGAGAGAGAGAGAGAGAGAGAGAGAGAGAGAGAGAGAGAGAGAGAGAGAGAGAGAGAGAGAGAGAGAGAGAGATACATACATACATAGATACATACATACATACATACATACATACATACATACATACATAGATACATACATACATACTTACATACATACATACACACACACACACACACACACACACACACACACACACACACATATATATATATATATATATATATATATATATATATATATATATATATATATATATATATATATATATATATATATATATATATATATATATGTGTGTGTGTGTGTGTGTGTGTGTGTGTTTGTATGTATACACACATGCATGCATGCATACATACATACATACATACATACATACATACATACATACATACATACATACATCAATCATATATATATATATATATATATATATATATATATATACACCACTTCCCCACAAATATCCTTCAACTATACCATAAAAACTTGAAGTAAGTATGCAATACTATGCACTTAAATTAATGATCATATCTTTATATAGAACTGGAACCATATTATTGATATTAATGAGTCAATTTTTAGCTTCCTCATACAAGAATCTATCAATGCAAATATATTTATTATCGAGGCACCAAGAGCTTCAACATTATCATGACCATCAACTTTATGGATCTTGATATGTGTATATAGTATGTTATAAAAAGATTGGCAAGATATATAGGATCCAAATAGTCAAAACTCTAAGGAACATTACGCCCATTCAGTTCTATACTTAAACTTGTATGAAATATTTTTGAATAAGAGATATACAAAGAATATTAATTTGCAACATATCTTTGATGGTCTAACATTGTCACACATGGTCAATCGAACCCTCTCAATTTCCACAAACAAATCAAACAAGTTGAGGAGATATTCTTAGTCCATCATTGATTCCTCCTAGAGCTCTTAGATTTTTCTAGTCATATCTTTAGTAAAATCTTGAAAGTGAGTAGGATCCATCAAAATACCACACACTTTAATTCTTGCATCCCACACACTTTTGGCTTTCTTTTGTGGTAGTGAGATCTATTGGAAACTATTTGGAAAAATAGGATTAAGCCTAGGAGACATCCTTGCTATGTAATCCTAGTTACTTTTGTTTGAAGGTCATTAAATTATTGGGCCTTTTTTTTTAGTTTCAACCTTAGCCATGGTATATTTTGCATCAATTCTCTTTGCTTTGTCCAAACACTAGGTGTGAATCTCAAGAAACTCATGCAATTCTTGTTTTTTGTCTCACACTTCATGGATGTTCTCAAACAATGAGTTTTTCCTTCAATTAATTTTTTGTTTATTCATGAAGACATGAGTAACCTTTTGATCTTCTTCATCCAATCTATCATGGAGTTATAAAGTTTGTGTTTTCAAAATTGAGTAAGTAGTGGGAATTTCAATGAACTCAATAACATATGATTTAAGGTCATTTTGTACAATTTCCATACCATGACACTTGCTCAAACTGATCTTTCCATTCTCATCATTTCCTAATAGCATCCTTTTTTGCTTAGAACTACCAACACACATTTTTGACTAAGGGTTTAATTTTTTCTCTCTAGTTTAGCATAGAAATGCTCCGTTATATTACATGATTAGAGATAACATTGAAAAGTTGACCAACACAACAATATGTTTGGATTTGGATAGATAATTCTTCACTAAATAGGGATAAACATGGGTAATACACTATAAAAGAGTTCATTCATTGAGAATATCGTGTCTATCTAGATCCAAATGATCTTTGGTAAATTTGATAAAAGCATATTGAATATGTATGTTGTATGGGGGGTTGTTTTTGCATTACATAGTCATGGTCTTTCTTCTTTTGGATTTCTTTTTTAGCAACTACAAGGTTTAAAACTTCATTCTTTCTAGGCATTTGCTTTAACTCATCATTTCATCATCCCATTTTTGATGGTTCTCATCATCTCTCTATTAGTGAAATCTTTCCTGGTTTGCCAATTTTTATTTATGTACCTTTTTTTTTCTCGTCATCTTCTTTGCTCGTTGGTAAAATTTTATTGCCGCTCTTGCTTGTCTTGAGAATAATGACCATGACTTTAAGAGCCCTTGGATTTTGATGACTTAGAGGAGGAACCTTTAGGCTCCTTATAAAAAAATAAATTTAGAATTATACAAGAATCCAAAAGGGGGCCTTCAAGAATAAAAAGTAAAAGGTAACACCAACATGTGTGTAGATTTTCCATCTATGGCATGTCTTTTGACCTAATCAACAAGAAGTCCTACAAATTCTTGTCTGAAAGAATAGAATAGAGAACTAACACCAAAATGTTTAGTCCACAAGTTCAAAGGTTCCACTAGAAACTTCAGGGCAAAAGGTAGGCAAGAGTTAGAATCCAAATTAATTATCTTGTACTCTTTAGATATAGCCTCTTTGATTTTTTTTTTCCGCATAGTGGGTGCATCAATTTTTTAGTGGATATCACAACCTCATCATTAGTAAGAAAATAGTTTAGAGGTGATGAAGATTAAAGAAAACATAAGCTGAGTATGTTTGGATAAAGTGATAGATATTGCAAGAGAATCCTTTGGGTATACATAGATCTATTATATAAGGGACATAGTGTGAGAGTGGATGCATATGTTAGACCAATAGTTCATGGTGGGAGAACTTCAACATTAGAAATATGAATGGGAGCATTGTTGAACAAGTGGGATCATAAAAATCAATGTGAGAGTAAATCAAGGAGTTTCCAATAACATGATTATAAATGTGATGGAAATGCACATGGGGAATTTTCTACATGTGGGTTAATTTTTTTGTGTCCTCGAGAAGGATAACCATTAAGATGGATTGCTCCCAAGTTGACATAAATAAAAAGACTCAAATAACTAATGTAAATGGACTATACATGAAAATGATCATGCATGCTAACTTTTCTAATTGCTACCATGACTAATGATTAATGAGCTTCCATTTTGAAGAAATAGACAATGCTAACATAGTATCTACCTCCATAACAACCAACAATTAACAATGCAAATATTCCAAAATTAGGCAAGTGATTCATCAATAACATAAAGTATCTTGAATAATTAGCTCAAAACTCATGAACAATCATGATCCATAAGAAAATAACATTTATACTTTTTTAATTTATGATTTCATTAGGAGAAATTCCAATTGGACAATGGTAGAAGGTCTTAATTTTAGATCCATTGGTTGGAGTGGGTAACTCTACTCCATCCAAGGTCTTTAAAGACACCTTTGCTAAGTTTGCATCCATTGATCAAAGTAGGTAATCTTGCACCAACCAAAGTCTTTAGCTATACTGAATCATTCTTGAACCTTTGATTGATTAAAAAAAGTATAGACCATCATAAATTGAATTTCCTAGCTTTTGATTGACCTGTGCATTGTCATAATGGACCAAATCTTCCTGAATGAGAGAATAAAATAGAGCCTTTGAAGATTTTTTAAGTTAAGCAAGAAACATCATGATGCCATTTATTTTTCATCCAACTAGATTTAAGTTAGGATATAGTCATCTATACTTTCTTCTTGAAGGAGCAAATCTAGTGATGCTATGTGTAAACCTAGAGCTAGAAATTCTAGAGGGGTCATTGCTTGCATCCCATGGGCAAGACAAAAAGGGGTGCAACCAATAGACTCATTTTATGTTCACCAATAGGTCTATAGTACCATTTTTGAAATATTCATCCTATGCAATATAATGCAATTGAACCATCTTCTAGAGTATAGTAAGAATAGCTCTGTTTGTGATTTCTACTAAAACTAAACCATTGGCATAGGGATTTAGGACTTTTCTACTTCTTAATTTGAATTTATTCAGTAGGGGCCAAAATGACTTGATTGAGGAAATGAGTGACTTAATCCAACATTGATTCTAGTGGACGACCAAAATTGAGAAATGATGCAATCATGTTATGAGTGGTGCTTTTGTAGACCAAGCCTCAACCCATTTGGTAGCATAATCTATACAAGTAAAAGTCTAAGAATGACACGTGCAACTTGCAACTAGAGAAACATGGTCTGTAAAATACTAGATCAATTTTTGGAATGGTTTCAGAGGCAAAATTGGATGGAATGGTTGGGAATCATATTAAAGTTGTGACAAATAGTATCCTAATAAAGACCACATTGCAAAATAAATTTCTTAACATCATTTTAGATTTTCATCCACCAAAGATTAGATTGAATGACTTTGTGGTAAGTGCATTATGGGCTAGCATTTGCCTCTTGAATTACGATGCATTACTAAGGACTTGGAACACACTAAGATAAACATAGAATTGGTTTTGAAAATAAATCTTGCCAACAAATAAAGAAAAATGATGAGTCTTTAGAGCCTAACATTGTTGTTTGACTTGACCATACATAATGTATTGCCACTTGAAAGGTATGTGCATATGACAAGTCATCACTTCACTTCGATCTAATCAGGACAAATAGTTAGCAAGTGCATTTGAGGAAATAGGATGATGAATAACACGATAGTCATATTCTTGCAAAAAGATAATTGTGTAATCCAAATGCCTCAATAGATTCTTCTATTTAATTAACTAAGCCTCAATAACCCACGTAGAACATGAATTTTTATTCGTTTAATAAATAATGCTAGAACTTTTGGATAGAATAAATTAAAACTGAAATAATTGTGCTCAACCATAGAATAGTTGTTCCTCTTGGCATTTGATAATCAATAACTAGAAAAATATATGGGTTGATATAAGTGTGGCGTAGACTCATGCATTAAAAAAATTCTAATGTCAATATCGAAGGCATCCAAAAACATATGAAAATCTATGGCCTAGTCAGGTGTTTCCATGGTCAATTAAAAACTATTTGATGGATTGGGGATCCAATACAACTGAGTAGGTGGTAGATGATTCAATTGAATTAAAGGTTGATAAATGTGGGTGGCCAAATCAATAAATGTATGAGCAAATACCCTAGTCCATGATGAAGTGCATTTTTGGAATGTTGTTATCCTCCATGTTGACCTAATTATAACCAATTTAGCCATTACAAAAGGAGTACATTTCATGTCCAAACACCTCATCAAGCATAGTTTCCAAGAATAATAGGGAAAAAAGGTCCAAATGTAGTTGTTGCATTCGATTTCTACTAGTTTACAATAGATTTTATTTTTTTAGGCATAATCAAAGTTGGTAATACCCATTGAAGATATTCAATTGACACAATAAAGTTGAGCTTTAGTAAATGACTGATTTCTTATTTTCTTGCACATAGTTAGGATTTCTTGCATAGAATTCTTGCAAAGTCAAGGGGCCCATATGGTAAGTTCTCCTTGAGCCCTTTCAATCATTTTCTCATACCATGCATCTTCTATGCTAATTTCATAATGAGGCCATCATTCTTTATATTATGTCCTTTATTATGATTATCAACTAAATATACTTAAGGTGAAGTGCCCTTACATTCCAAAGTCAAGATCACCAAATTAGTAGCTAGTATACTGTGATTTTTTATTTTTAGCTACCTTATTCATTGCTTTAGGACATTCTCAATGAGAATGAAAAGACTTGGTAGAAAAGGAACACGATTTAATGGAGTCCTAAACATCGATGGGCATTGCTAGAGATGGTGCCAAATTTTGAGATGTTTGGAGAAGAAGAAAGGTGGATAAATGATCGAGTTTTGAGGGAGCTTTGTGTTGAAAACACATTGAATTTCTCTTCGCAAGATGAAATGTGGGCCATTTCTTCTTTTAAATTTTGGAAAAACTTTGGAGGTTGAATCAATAATGTGGAACAAATATTTTATGCAGCATGCCTAAGTCATGTATGTGTTAAATTTTCATATCTTCACTCATCTTTACATCATACACATGTGGAAATTGAGCTCAATCATGTGTCACATGCTTGGAATTTTCTAAAATGTTTCTACACACTGCTAAAACTACATTTTATGACTTAGAGAGAGAGAGAGAGGAGAGGGGGAGAGAGAGGGGGGGAGGAAGGGGGAAGGGATATATATATATATATATAGAGAGAGAGAGAGAGATAGAGAGAGAGAGAGAGAGAGAGAGAGAGAGAGAGAGAGAGAGAGAGAGAGAGAGAGAGAGAGAGAGAGAGAGAGAGAGAGAGAGAGAGAGAGAGAGAGAGAGAGAGAGAGAGAGAGAGAGAGAGAGAGAGAGAGAGAGAGAGAGAGAGAGAGAGAGAGAGAGAGAGAGAGAGAGAGAGAGAGAGAGAGAGAGAGAGAGAGAGAGAGAGAGAGAGAGAGAGAGAGAGAGAGAGAGAGAGAGAGAGAGAGAGAGAGAGAGGGAGAGGGAGAGGGAGAGGGAGAGGGAGAGGGAGAGGGAGAGGGAGGGAGGGAGGGAGGGAGGGAGGGAGGGAGAGAGAGAGAAAGAAAGAAAGAAAGAAAGAAAGTCATATTAACGTCTTTTGGAGGCCAAACTTGGCCTATGAGACAAAAACCATGTACAAGTGTAGTAATCCTGTGTAGAAGATAAAGTGAAATAAAAAAGTATATCGCTACACAAAGCTATATAGGGCTGGAAAAGGCTGGGGAGACGTGGCTCTGACTCTGCAGATAGTGGCCACCTAATACATGGGGGATCCCAAAATGTGAGTAAAACGCCCTAGCTACTGGTGATGGGTGGAGGTGGGTGTAGTATGTGGTACATCGGTGGTGGTCTGAGTGCCTCCTGAAGGAAGAAAACCCAGGGGGTGGTGGTACGCCTATGCTCCATCATGTGGTCGTAGGCAATCCTGATGCGTGAGATATCCTCCTGATATAGTCGTGGTCGACGATATCTGCCCATGCGTGGTCGGCGCCGTGCTCTCTGTGCTACTGCCTGGTGGAGCGTGAGCCCTATAGATGGACCTCTCTGATGTAGCTCAACTCGCTGAAAGAACTGGGTAATGGTCTGTTGGGTACTCACCCGTGGCTGATGTATGGGCTGTAGTGACTGCTCTCGCCTCTCGTATGCTGCTGTGAGAAAGCGTCCCAAGCGTCTCTGGTCTCCCATAGTCATGCACAGCTGGAATGACTCCTCGATCTGGAACTTTGCTCGTAGGTCTAAGTATGCTGGACATCTGATAACAAAATGCTCCTCACTCTCTACCTTTGTCTGGCATACTGGGCACCACCTTTTTCCTTGCCTTTTGCCTCTTCAAATGTAGAAGGGTCTGCATCTGGCTTTATCATATAAGCATAATCTTTGGTAGCCAAAAAAGAAGTATGATAGCTATACCTTGTAGGTTGCCACTTGTGTCTTGATGACCTTCTGAGTTCTCCACTCCTTGAGGTTTCTGGTTCATCACACTCAGGATCAAATCTTGGCATTTTTTCAACTTCAACCTGCACTTCATTATTCTCTTGTTCATCAAATATATGAACCTTCGATTTACCTTTCTTTTGACTCACAATTTCTTCATCATCTGTATTAATATTGATAGTACCTGCATACCAAGTACCTTGCTCATCAAATGTAACATCCTTAGACACAATGAATTGCTTTGTGGATGGACTCCACAACCTATACCCCATCTGCTTGTCATCATAACCAATGAACACATACTTTTCAGCTTTAGGTTCCAATTTGTGCCTTAATTGTGATGGCATATATGCATATGCCAAACACCCAAATACTTTGCAATGATCTAAGGTAGGTCTCTTACCCCACCATGCCTCATATGGTGTCATACCCTGCAAGGCTTTACATGGTAACCTATTTGCCAAATAAGTAGCTGTATTTACAGCCTCAGCCCACAAATAATTAGGACAATTTTTCTTCTTCATCATGGATCTTGCAAACTCAAAAAGAGTTCTATTCCTCCTTTCTGCTACACCATTTTGTTGAGGAGAGTACCTGCAAGTAATTTCCCTTTTTATACCTGCATTTCACAAGTAATCACTGAACTCATTAGAGAAATACTCTCCCCCTCCATCTTACCTTAGTCTCTTCAATTTATGACCTGTAATTCTCTCTGCATACATATGATAATGTTTGAATGTTTGATAGTGATCCATCTGGTAGCATCATCAACATAAATCACATAGTACCTTGATCCATTTATGCTGAAATCCTTTGATGGTCCCCACACATCTGTGTGTACCAACTCAAGCTTCTCTGAATACATAAAACCATGCTTAGAATAAGATTGCTTATGAGCCTTACCTAATTGACATGCCTCACATCTGTATGTCATATGTTGACCTGCAACATTAGGCAAACCAAGCACTGAACCATTGTTAATCATATCTTTGATACCTCTTTCATTGAAGTGTCCAAGCCTCTTGTGCCAAAGATCCAACTCAGGGATCTTATGTCCTCCATAAGTGAACAAGGCATGTTCAACATTACCTTGGATCTTCAATGTGAACAATCTTCCTTCTTTCTTCCCTGAAACAATTTGTTTATACCCATTGCTAGGGTCTTCCACAAACACTCCTTCATTAGTGAACCTAACTTCATAACCTTTTTCAACAATTTGTCCTACACTTATCAGATTCTTAGGAATTGTAGGAACATACAAGACCTTACTCAATAAGGTGCTACCATCCTTGGCCTTCACTGATCCAATTGACTTCACATTGTGCTTTGTATTGTCACCTGTTTGAACAACATGATTAGATACCTTATTCTCCAAATCAGTCATCAATGCTATGTTACCACTCAGGTGATTGCTACACCCTGAGTCAATGTAGAAGACTCTTTGATCTTCACTCTACCTTTCACAAGTTGCATTCATTATCAATGTTGAATCCTCCTTCTGATCTGAAGCATAATTGTAGTAGGTATTGTTATATTGTTGACTTTGGAATCCTCTACCTGCATTTCTTCCAAAGTAACCCCTACTACCTCTACCTCTGAAATTACCTCTTTGATTTTTGCCACCTCTTCCTCTTGAATTATAGTTCTGATTATATCCACCATTACTCTGAGCATTATGCCAACAATCATTAGCTAAATGATTTGTCTTACCACAAATCCAGCAAGCTTTGGCTCCATCTTTGTTACTCCTTCCTCTTCCTCTACTTTTGCCACCTCCTCTTCCTTTTAGGAAGTTGGCTTGACTAGTTGTGCCTTTATCTTCACCTGATTGTTGCTTTCCTTTGTTAGCTTTCTTCTTGTCCTTTGAGTACATTGCATGACCTGTACTTTTGTCACCATCTCCTTTAACATCCTGCTCAAAAGTTAGCATATGACCTAGCAACTGATTTAAATCAGGAGTGAAATGATCAAGTGATAATTCTGTAGACAAAATGAATGGCTTCCATTTGTCATCACCTCTCAAACCTGTAAGGATTTGCCTTACCAATTTATCCTCCTCAATGTCTTCATCAACAGCTCCTAATGCATTTGCAATGTCTTTCATCCTTGTTACATAATCTGAAATGGATTGAGAGGCCTTCTTCTTGAAAGTAGTAAATTCTGCCCACAAAGATGCCTTCCTTGACTTTGTGGTGTTTTGGAAATGCTCTTCCAAAGCATTCCAAATATCACTTGCACTTTCAAGACCTCTAATGTGAGGTAGCAAGTAGTCATTGACTGCCATATAGATAATGCTCCCAGCTTGAGCATCTCTTTTCATCCAATTCTTCAAATCTGATAATTCCTCCCTAGTTGGAACACTAGGATCTCTGAATTGTGGCTTTTCTTCTTCACCTGTAATGTGAGCTATCAAGTCTTTGCTCATTAGATGAGCTTCCATCCTCATTGACCATGCAGGATAGTTTTCTCTATCCAATTTCTCTATCTGAAGAGAATCTCCCATCCTTCCTTCACCTGTATATTGAATTCGTCAACCCTTATGAAGTATAAAGTTACCTTTACTTCGAATGACACTCCTTTTGTCTTCCTTGGTGTCGTATGATCTCCTTCTCAAGCTTTTCTTCCAAGCTTTCACCTTTCGAATCTTCAGATATCAAATTCTTTGTAGCTGCAACAGTTGGGATCCTCCTTTCTTCAATTCTGATGCAACCTGCTCTGATACCACTCATGGAGAGTGTTAATCTCCAAAAGAACAACCTACTCTTGAAATTAGAACACCTCTTTCTAATGAAGTGGTCATTCTCACATCTATAGCAAGTTCCTTTGGGATATATGGGGTTGATTATGTCTTGAACGAGCTCTAGGATTGGTATATGTGAGATTATTGTCTAGATCAATGTATGCCTCATAACCAGAGTATGGTTGGTCATAAGAACTTCCACAATTCATGAATCATTCCTCATAGTAATAGAAAATAAGAGTACCAACTTTCATATCATGACGTGGTCTTTTTTGTTGTCTGTGTTGGTGTTATAAGTATTGAGATATCAAGCTCAACATGTGATGATCCAGGATAACATGTATCACTTTTTCATTTCGCTGACATGTATATTGGTCACACCGGTATATGTCAGGGACACTTCATTGAGCTTCATTAGATTTATTGACCGAGAGTGATGGAACATTTGTTTCTTGCCAGCTCACTCATTCACGAGCATTAGGTTTTTCCTTATGTACTTGTCTTTATATATTGCACTTGTTTTATTCTTGTTTTTTAGGTCATTCTTGTACATTGCTTTTATGTAATAGAAGAAGAAGAAGAAGAAGAAGAAGAAGAAGAAGAAGAAGAAGAAGAAGAAGAAGAAGAAGAAGAAGAAGAAGAAGAAGAAGAAGAAGAAGAAGAAGAAGAAGAAGAAGAAGAAGAAGAAGATCATTCTTCCTTGCCTCAATCTGTGTGTGTGCTCCTCTTTGATTGTGAGTGTGTGTGTGTGTGTGATCTCTCTTCCTTATCTCCTTCCTCGTGACATGGTATCAGAGCTAATGTGGCTGTAGAGAGCTCATGGAGAAGGCCTACAGTGAAGAGTACGCGAGAAGGCATGGAGAAAGGATGATTCACAAACGACCTCAGATTGCTACGAAAATTGGTGTGAAGGCAGAAGACCTCAAAATATTTTCAAGAGTTATCCCTTTAGGTCACTTGTTTTTATCAGATCAGAGTTTCGGAGCCATATCGACCTCTGTTTCGAGCCCGCAAGGTGGAGCCCACAAAAAATCCAGGTTAGTCTGTGAAACTTAACTTGCACCCTGTTTGGAAACACACATATATTCCAGATCAAGAATTTCAAGCGATTTCGTGTACTGTTGATACATGAAAACTGTGTTTTTCTGAGATCAAAATATCACATCATAGTGCGACAGTGTTCAAGTAGAAGTGCTACTTCTAGTGTTTTGCAGTGTTACGAATCACTGTAGAAATGGCAAACACAGATGGAATGAGTCAGTTTATGAGCGATAAGTTGGAAAAGAACAACTTCCATGCTTGGAGATTCAGAATGAAGAATTTCCTGATGGGAAAAGGCTATTGGAAGTGCATCAAAGGAGAGAACGAAAATGCTCCACAGTTACCAGAAAGGAATCAGACTACAAACCAGTTAAGAGCATATGAGGAATGGAATCAAGGAGCATGAAATGTAATGTATTGGATATCTGTTAGCATATAGGATAGTGATTGGACACATACAAGATGCCAAGACTCCGAAAGAGGCTAGGAGCAGTTTGGCGACTTTGTATGAGACCAATACAAAGGCACAAAAATTGCAGCTCAAGAATGAGCTGCATACTCGAAAGAAAAAGAGAATGTCAATAAGTGACTACACCCTGAAAATCAACAGCATATGTGAGTCACTTACATCTATTGGCATGAATGTAGATGATGATGATAAGGTGGAATTGTGCCTTTGTGGTCTAGGAGCTGCATATAAGTAGTTCAAAACTTCTATACAAACCAGGGAAAATATTCCAAATTTTGCTGATCTGGTGTCCATGATTATTGAGGAAAAAAATCTTGGTGAGGACTCAAAATCCCAATGAAAACCTAGTTCCAAGCAGGTATTCTACTCTGGCAGAGGAAGAGGCAGAGGTAGAGGCTTCGGAAGTGGAAGAGGAAACAATAACCAAGACCAAAGTCAACATCAGAATCATGAAAGAGGTAGAGGACAATTTCCAGGCAGGGGAAGCGGAAGTGGAAGAGGAAACAATAACCAAGACCAAAGAAATGATTTAGGTAATGACAGTAAAGGATGCTAGAATTGTGGTAAACCTAGACACTTTGAACGGGATTGCAGGTTGAAGAATCAAAATAACAGAAGGCAACAAAACAACTATGCATCCACAAGTGCAGATGATTCTAAGAAGCTGTCATGGTCCAACATCACATGATGAATACAATGTCTGCCGATGTTTTGAAATTGAATGGTAATGTCTAGTATGTTGGTTCAGGTGCTTCAAATCACATGACCAGTCATGCAGAATGGTTTAGTAGTTTGTAGAAATTGCCAGTTCCTAGATATGTTGAAATAGGTGACGACACATCACAACCTATCAAGCATACAATGAAACATAGCACTGTCTATGGAGGATGGAAAGGTAAAACATCTTGCTGATGTGCTACATGTTCCAAACATAACAAAGAATTTGGTTTCTGTTGGACAAATGGTTGACCAAGGTTTACAAGTTAGGTTCAATGCTGATGTGTTATATGTAGAAGAGTACAAACAAGGTGGAAGATTGATTGCTACAAGAAGAAGTGTACATGAACCAACCACAAGGATATGAAGATTCAAAGGACCTATAGTATGTTTGCATGTTGCAAAAGGCTTTGTATGGGCTTAAGCAAGCTCCTCGTGCATGGCATGCAAGGATTGCTGATTACTTGACCACCATTGGATTTTCTCTGTGTGATGCAGATCATTCACTATATGCAAGGAAGGATGATGATGGCATCACGATTGTGGCTATTTATGTTGAGGACTTGATTGTAGGTGGTGATAATGAAGAAAGCATTAGAGAGGTAAAGCAACTTCTTATGCAAGAATTTGACATGAAAGATTTTGGTGTGCTGTGCTATTTCTTGGACCTTGAGTTTATACATACACAAACAGGTATATGGATGTTGCAAAGGCAGTATGCCTTGAATATGCTACAAAAGTATGGTATGGCTGATTGTAAGCCAATTTCTATGCCATTAGATCAAAATTTGAAGTTAGATACTACATCAGGTGAAGCATTGGAAAATGTTGCTATGTACAAAAAAATTGTGGGAAGTGTGATATATCTCACAATTAGGAGGCCTGATCTTAGCTACACTGTTGGACTTGAAAGTCAATTTATGCAGGTTCCTAGCAAGCCACATTTAGATGCTCTGAGGCACACTCTACGTTATGTGAGTGCTACTTTGGATTATGCATTGTTTTATGAAGATGGTGTAGATTTCTAGGTTCATAGATACACAGATGTAGATTGGGTTGGTAGCATTCTAGATAGAAGATCTACTAGTGACTTTCTATTCTCACTTGGGAGTGCAGCTACTAGCAGACTAGAATATCAGTAGATTATTCGAGTGATTACATGATGTCTTCATCATCGAACACTGGTCTTGGTGCTTCCGCTAATGTTAATACTGCACCTATTCGAATTTGCCCACCTGCATTCACTGAAGGGAAGCTAGATGGAACCAACTATACACTCTGGAAGTTCAAAATTTCTGCAATTTTTGGACTCCTATGAATTACTTGACACTATCATGGGACCGATGGGATTGGATCCAGAGCCTATACCAGTTGAAGATCAAGAAAATTCAAGATTGATGATTCCGCCAGATCCAGATCTTCTACGAGCTTGGAAGAGGCGGAATGCTGATGCATTATGTGCGATTGTCACTAGTGTAAGTGATTCTGTGCTTACTTTAGTTCAACATACTACTAAAGCACATGAGGCTTGGGGCATATTGGCTCGTCAATATGAGACCAAGAACCACATTAGGATACAAAATTTAGAAAATCAGTTGGCAAAAAATGAAAAGCATTCTGATTTTGAAAAGGCTGAAGATTTTATCAAACGGATAAAACATCTTCAAGATCAATTGGCTACAATTGGTGTTGTTATAACACTAGAAGAGCTGGCTCGAAGATGTGTACGTGTTCTTCCAGCAAAGTATGATGGATTAGTAACAGCCCTTAACACTCAAATAAGACCAATTCCTCTTACATTTGAAGAGTTTTGTGTGATGCTTTTAGAAGAAGAGATGCGGCTGAAGAATCGACAAAGTACAAGTGATGCTGCATTCTCAGCAAATGCAAAAGGTAAAGGCTCTTCTGATGGATCAAAGAAGAAGCCAAAGAAGAAAAAGTTCATAGGAAATTGCTTCTATTGTGAAAAGAAAGGCCATGCCATCAAGGATTGCAGAAAGAAGCAAGCTGATGAACAGAATGGGACTGTAACATCATCGTGGAAGAACAAAGAGTCTGCAAACAACACAGAGCTGGAAATTTGGGTAGCTATTGAAGAGGTATGCTCATCTGCTCAAGCTCGTGTTGATGAACCATGGATTTTAGATAGTGGAGCTTCTTGCCATATGACCAATAAAAAGGATATGTATATGTATATGTATATGTATATGTATACGTATATGTATATGTATATGTATATGTATATGTATATGTATATGTATATGTATATGTATATGTATATGTATATGTATATGTATATGTATATGTATATGTATATGTATATGTATATGTATATGTATATGTATATGTATATGTGCATGTATATGTGTTGTATTGAAGCAATGAGCTTTTTGGAGCTATAAAGCTTATTTGATACATTATCCAAGGATAATGCATCAGATATTATGTTCTCAATTCCTTTTCTATAAAGAATTTCCATATGGATTTCTTGCATAAGTTAAGCCCATTGTGTCTAGCTACCACAAAGATGTGGGTTATTATATACACCTTAAAAGTTGCACCATACAAGTAATGTCTCTAGATTATTAGTGCATATACCACTGCATACAATTCGTACTCATGCACTAGCCAATTATGTTATGCAGTTGAAAGTTGTGTAGTTCAAAAGATACTAGCATATCATCTTGTCTTAGACTAAGTATATCCCCTGTGGTTGTGTTGCTTGCATTAGTCTTTCTCGTTTTTTACTCAAAAGGCACCTTTACTATTGGATGGAATATTGAAGAAAAGTAGAATGAAACCAAAGAGGAGCTATAAAGTGGATATGTAGCATGAATTCCAATCTTTTCTTTTCTAAAGAAATGGTCATTTTTTGTAAATAAAGCCTATATTGATATATATAAAATCCATTTTAGAAGCACTAAAGGAGTCCTTAATGTGCATTTCCCCTAACTTTGTTCCTATTTAGTTTGCCACATTTCATTAGAATAGATTTTTTAATCTTGTTTAGATCCAATTCATGTTCTCAATTTTGGAGAAGAAGAGATCTTGAAATATTATATTCCCATGAGTTAATTATTTTACTCCATTTTCTCCTTTCTATTGAGATTTTTTGCAAGGATATAGAGAAAAAATAGTTTTAAGATCAGTTATCTACCTCTTCCCCCTTCTTTTCTAAGCATGTGGTCACATATACAAAGCCTAGGAAGCAAAAACGCAGGTGTATAACATTTTCAATTGTTTGTATTTTGTCCATAAATTTTGTTATATATCTCAAAATCATTTAGACTATTTTTGTTAGATGCGTCTCAATTAGAGCTTAAAAATTCATTACTATTGATATAGTTTGGGTAAGCATGCTAGGAAATATCAACATTTTATTGTTTGTTGTTGTGTATTGTTGAAATGAGTGAAGCGCTTAAGTGAAGTAGGATGTGAATATATGATTTCTTATTCTAGGACCTTTTGTTCTCATATATGCATCCATCATCACTTTAGCACATGTTTTTATGAACTTGGTTAGGTCAACTCTCAAGTTCATAATTTAAGTGTGTTTTATCAATCCAACACTTGATTACACGATTGGGTATTAGCTAGATAGCTAGAATCAGTTTCTTGAGAGTGCTTCACATTCTTTGGTGTCCTTATTGGGGATCGAATATCTAAATCAAGGTGCTTGTGTTATGCTTATAGCTCAGCAAGTATGTCGAGTATGTGGATGTGCATATTAGTAATATATGCACTTGTAGTGGGATAACCTCTTGAGGTAGTGTAATGCATGCTTCTATGTAGATTTTACGTAGTTTTAGAGCTATAAGAGAGAATTTGAGGTAGTAGAAGAGTGATTTTAGAGTAGAAACACATTGTATTTATAGCAAAAGAAACTTTTGGGTCACATATACCTCATTCATGCTTAGCAACTCTGAGTCAAAAAGAGTTTGTACTTAATCATCTATGAATATGATCATTTTTGTGACCAAATCTTTTTCTTTTTTTGCATGTTTAAAAGCTTAGAAAACATCAAGATGAGTCCCTATAACATCTCTAGAAAATCCAATCTACAAAAAACTTTCATTGTGGTAAATGACTCTTTAAAAGTCTATTCTCGTGAAGCATATGATCATTGTTGAAAAATAAGTGGTTACAAGTTGTTAAGAATATTATGATAACCTTCCAAAATTGAACAACTTTTAAAGTTTTTGTAGGTGAGTTGTCTGATCGCACAATCATGATTGAGTAATATACTCGATCATCAATCGATGATTGAGAAAACTGAATCATCAATCATGCACTTGAGGTCTTCATCATCATGATTAAACATGAACATGGACTTGTTGGATTGCAATTGGTTGATACA
>CM035428.1:113974544-114007044 GCA_020310875.1 Ceratopteris richardii
ATTGTTATCAAGGAGGAGGCAAAAATCAAAGATACACCTCATATAAGGGACAATGAAACTATGCATCTACTTCCTCAAACAATGATAATAAAAGGCATGCTAGTTATGATGCAAATTTTATATCATAGAAACAATGTGGAAAATACATGGTACATAGATAGTCTGCAATAATCATATGAGCTGCAACAAGGACCTTCTCCAACATGCAAGTTCCATCAACAAAGGGGCATGCAAAAATAGGTGATGACCCCCCTCACACTATCACACACATAAGTGATGTTATGTTGGATGGATCACAAAAGTCAAAGCTTGAAGGATGTGTCACATGTATGCACTATCACAAAGAACCTTGTGTTAGTGGGAAAATGGTGGACAAGGGCTATCAAGTCAAGTTCAATCAAAGGGACTATCATCAAAACTCCAAGGCAAAGAAGCTTCATCCCAAACAAAAGAGAAGAAAAGAAATCAACAAGGCCAAGGTATTCGATAGAGAGGCTTACATATGATTCTTTTATTGCAAAGCATTATGCACACATGAGCAAAGTTAGAGAAAATCAAGAACCTACATGTTATGAAGATGCAAGCAAGTGTAGAAAATGGAAAGAAGCTATGGAGGAGGAAATCCAAGCCTTGGAGGAACACAACACATGGAACTTAGTTCCAAGAACCAAAGACATGAAGACAATGGGCAACATATGGGTGTTCAACATCAAAGTCAATTCAGATGGCACCATAGCAAGGTAGAAGGCAAGGTTAGCTGCTAAAGGTTTTCATCAAACATATGGAATAAAATTTAGGGAAACATTTAGTCTTGTTGCTAAGTACACCACCATTAGAACTCCGATTGCTTTGGCTACAAGTAAGGGAATGCCTTCTTGAATTGAGGGCTAGAAAAGATAGTGTATATGGATCAACCTTTAGGATTTGAAGATTGCAAGAAATCAACTCATGTTTGTAGGTTGAGAAGGGATTTATATGGACTCAAGCAAGCACCTAGAGCTTGGAATCAAAGGCTTGTGGAGAACCTATTCAAATGTGGCTACCAACAAAACAAGGCTGATCCATCACTATGTGTATAAAATTTGTCTACGTATGTGTATATCTAGAAGATCTGATCATAACAAGTGATGACTAAGGAAGGAATCAAAGACATATAGAGGAGGATATGATAAGAATTTGAGATTTCAGATTTGGGAGATCTAAGTTACTTCTTAGGTATTGAAGTTGTGAATAAATCAAATGCCATTTGGTTGAATGCAAAGAAAGTATGTACTAGATGTGTCGAAAAGAGTTGATCCCTTAGGTTACAAGCCATTGATGCATCCTATGGAAGTCAATGCCAAGATTAGCTCAATGGAAGCAGATGAAGTACAAGACCTTACACTTTATAGTTCCATCATTCTTTCGTTGATATATGCCACAATTATAAGACTTGACTTGTCATCTATAGTGGGAGTCCTTTCTGAATTCATGCAAGCTCTTAGAGTGGAGCATCTCATTGCAGCTAAGAGAGTGCCAAGATATCTCAAAGGAACTATTAATGAAGGTTTATATTATCCTTTTGAGAGTGATTTGAAAGTCAAAGAATTCTCTGATGCTGATTGGGCTAGCTCAAAACATGATAGAAAAAGCATAAGTGGCTATGTGATCATGCCAGGGAAGAAGCTCATCTCGTGGAGCTCAAAGAAACAAGCCCAGAGCTGCTTTTTCATCAACTGAAGCTGAGTATAGAGATTTGGCTTAGGTTAAATGTGAAGTGATGTGGCTAAAGAAGCTATCTGAATACTTAAATATGGAGTTCAAGGAGTACCTATCTATTGTGATAGCATGAGTAGTGTATACCTAGCTGCAAACCCCATGTTTTCATGCTAGGAGCAAACACATTGAAGTTCACTATCATTTTTTGTGGGAGAAGGTGCAAGCAAAAGAAGTAAACATCCATCAAATTAGTACCAAAGACTAGAGTAGATATGTTCACTAAAGCATGGCATTTTACAAAGCTTACTAGGTTCAAAAGAAGAATTGGAATGATAAATATTGGATGAAGGGATTGAAGGTTGAGAGGGAGCATTCAAAAATCAAGCTCTAGCCTTAGGAGAACTTTAGAGTATTTTCTTTCGCTAAAAGTAGAGAGATTTTGGATAAATCTAATTGACACAAGTGGAGCACTAAAGGACAAGGAGTTCTATGAGATTACTTCACCAAAAAGTTGCCGAAAACCCCTGTTAGCGGTCAAGGTGGATTGAGTCATCAAGGGAGCATGAGGCAAGGAAGCTAGAGACAAAAAAGTCAAAGAGAAGGTTAATGAGGACAGAGAAAAAAAGGATGTCTATGAAGACCTGGCGAGTAGGCCAATCATTTTTCTAGATCATGCATACAACAAACAATGCATTTTTTGGTAGAATAGACTTAGTTTTGTTCAAGCCAAGGATTCCTTAAACTTGAGGAGTAGTAGGAAAACCTATGTACCAAATTTCATAATTTTCCAAACCTGTTTGAGCCTTCAAATGAGTTAGGGAACCTAATTTCTAACTAGACTAGACACTTGGTTTGAACAAGGCCAAAGCTAGTAAAACAACTATAGAAAGACCTAGAGAGCTCATTTTTGAGCTTAGCTAGTCGGAGAGTGAACTTATTCTTGAGCATTGTATACTTTCTCCAAGTTCTCTAATAGAAGATTCTAATGTTCTCTCTCTTGCATTGTATGCACGTACGTGTGTATGTATGTGCATGCTACTGTGCTTCTCACTCACACACTTGTGTATCTCACTTGCTCGTGGTCATCATACCACCCTCACGTCTCTACAGACTGATAATTACAAGGTAGATCTCCTCATGTTGGTGCTTAACATTGTGCTAGAGTGACACCAAAGTTGGCACCATTGCCAAGGAGCAAGCTTTGAGGACGAACGTGTGATGGTTAGAAGTAGAGATTAGACATTGGAATCATAGGTAAATCTCTTTTTCTTCACTATTTACCTTCTTAATCATAATCCCTAATCCTCTCCTATCAACATCTCCATCTTTTCAAAATTCCACTTTCTTGGTCATATTCTCACCTCTATTGCATTTTGCTCCTTTCATTTGTGAGAGAGAGTGAGAGAGAAATCTAGGGGATTTTGTGTTTTGTGTTGTCTTGAACTTTCTGGCAGGTACCAACATCAGCAGCAATAGCAGTAGCATCAACACGTATGACAACTCTGTGCATGCATCTGAGGACAAATATCTCTACATGTCCTGAAAGATATAAAGTTTTGGTATTTTGTGATTACAAGTTAGACATGATAAATTGCACCATGAGCACATCACAAATCATAAAAGAATTTATTGAAAATAGGCATTTTTTTGTCCATCATGATAGATTGAGTCCATTGTGATAGAGGATGTCTATTGCCTATTAGTGATAGACGACATATAGACCCTCACGATAGATTGTGTCCATTATGACAAACACCCCAATCCATCACGACAGTATGATTGCCCATTGCGACAGACAACCAACCAAATTCTTTGACCACCATTATAGATACACATAGCAAAAATTCTATCCATCAAGATAGACACCAAACCACAATAGACTTGGTCCATTGCGACAAACATATATGTTGCAAGAGACCAGTCCATCATTAAATATACCCCACAATAGAATTTGTTTGTCAGGATGAATAGAGCTTGCCCATCGTGATAGAAAAAAATGAAAATTTCAAGGGTTGCAAAATTTTGTCAAATTTTGGCCTAAGTTTTGGGAAATTTTGCAGATATGTGGCACTTCTTGGAAGGGCTAAGCAAGCTCACTGTACATGGCACACTTAGGAGTGCACATCTTGGGCAATCACACATTAGCAAAGGCATCATACACAAGGTTGGAAGAACTCTCAACCCTTTTAGTCAATTTTCTAGCTTAGGCTAAGATTGTTTGGAGAATTTGAGTAACTTAGGGCCACGATAGGCAAGAATAAGTGAAGATTTGGTAATTTCTGAAGTTCAAAGGTAGATTAAGCTATATCATGGACAACCCTAACTCAAAAGAATTTAAGTGGATCAAGAAAAAGATCAAGTATAGAAGAACTTAAGTGCTCCTAGTGGTGTATACATTGAGACATAAAAATACATCTAAAGAACTTCAAGTGGCAGATACAAAAGAGCATTGCAATGTGGTTGTACTTGGGTGATTGGGCAAACAATCAAAGCATATGAACCTTAGGACACGTAGACACCTAGGATGGGATAGAAAAATCATCAGGTCATCTGAAGCTAGTGTCAATCACATAGCTAGGTCATGTGCTTAGTAGCTTAATGACTATCCTTACATATTTTTCTCAAAGATTAGTGATTCAAAAATGTCATTTAGCATGGAAAGACCGAAAGGTATTTCATGGCTAGCTTACTCACAAGCCCTTTAAGGTCCCTTTAGGACTCAGTAAGAGTACATATGAAACAACCAATTAGGTGCTCACATTTATTAGGATGGCTTAAGTCAATCACTGGTCCAACTTAGAAAACTTGATCAACCCTTCTGAATTCAACATCTAGAGTCAAATTTGAAGAGGGATCCTACATTGATAAGCAATGAACCATGTATGTGGTCACAAGCTCACCTGATAGGGTGGATGAGTTTGGAATAATCATCCTTGATTCTGAGTTAGGAGATTTGGAGGAAGAAGACATGGGAAAAGAACCTAGAACACCTCATGATAAGTCAATCCTATCAAGGATAATCACACCAAAATTGATTCCCCAAGACAACAAGAGCATAGAACTTTTCTTTAATAGGGAAACCAATGAAGCATTGCAGAGATTCAAGCTTGACAAACTGAGCGAGATAGATGGAGTGATAATTTATGAGTTCAAAGACCCTGATGCTCCTAGGAAGGTAATCTATTTAGATAACTCTTTTGAGAGGATGTTTGTGGTCATGGAACATGGTAGGAAATATTTTTCCCTCCACAGAGATTGTATGGTTATCATGGTCAACATGGAGTTGGATCTTCTCATGTCCCAGGTATTCATAAAGAGAAGACTTGAGAGCGACTAGAAGTGAGTTTTGCAAACCCCTCGAGAAGACAAAGTTGAGGGTTGAAAATGGATAGAGTGAATCATGACAGACCAAGAGGACCCAAGCTTCAAAGAGGCATAGATGAATTTCCACTACCTAGACCAAGTGAACACCCTAGGATATTGAGATCCACTCAACTAGTGAAGTCAATAAAGAACTACTTTGATGGCATGAGACACCGTTATGACCATGTGGTGGAGTTTAAATAAGTGTTGAGAGTCGAGCATGTGGAAGATTTGTTCACTAAATACAATGCTTTTGTTCTAACTCTAAAGAACACAACCTTGACATGATTTCAACCACTTCATCAAGGTTAGTTCAAGGAAATCAACCAGTTGCTAGAAGCCTTCATCACAGAGTTCTCTAAGAGTGGTGTCTCACATAATACTTCCTCTTTGATCCATAGCTTTAAGCAAACACCCCAAGAGTTAGTTGGGCTAGAAGGATACAAGTTCATACAATACATTGAGAGATGCCCTATTCTAGAGCTACCCACATCAGCCAAGCAAGTTGCATTATTCTTAGATGGCTTGCTAAGTGTGAATTCAAGATCATATGTATACTTGAAGGAACCTAGGACCATAAATCAATGTGTGTGTGTTGGAAGAGATGGATGGATACCTCAAGGAAGTGAGGTGATAATGCTAAAACCTGCTTTGTACGAGTGCTAATACTCTTTAGAGTTATAAATTAGGCCCTTTTAGCTTGCAAATGACACCAAGAAAGTACCTATGTACTTTGGAATTGATGCTTGAAACAATTGATCCAAAACAGACTAGTGCAACAATAGCTAGTGTTGAAAAAACTTGCTATTTTAGTCCATACACTTGTTGGCCTTTTTACTTAGAGCTCACAATACAATAATGATTGACAAAATTCCTTTTGGGGAAGTTCAATTAGCGTAGATAGCTAATGATTGCAAGTGGAATCATGTAAAATGATCAATTATGCTCTAAGAAATTAATATAGAAAGTTAGATCTTACCCCCGACTTTTTAGGGACTAACCAATAGATGACCAGTGAGCACTTCGAAGATGATTTCTCCCAGAAGCCTTAACCAAATGCCTTGAAATTTTGATAGCACAAAGTACTCTTTAAGATGGTTCCAAAAGCCAAAGATAAATGCAAAATGATTGAGTATTCATTGAGATATGATTAGAAGAAGTTGACTGTTCTGAGTTGTCATAGCATAGAAGTGGACTGAGATGTTCAATGAGATATATGTATTATAAAACATGATTGTATAAAGTCATTGGAATTTTAATGATGGTCAATGATGGTGAAATGAGTTAACTATAGTGTAAGCTACTCAACTTCTACAAATGATCAAGGAGAGAGCTCTAAATGAGGCACCCCATTGGCCGCGAGATTTTACAAAGCTTTTATATAAGTGTTTCAACTAAGTTTCGAATTTTGAATTCAAACTTGACTCCAACTAAAAGTGACTCCATTGATTTAGGAGTTATTCTCTCAATTGAACTCATAACTAATATTCTTCCTAACTCCACGAGATGTAGGCTTTTACAAGATTCTTCAAGAATTTAATCTTTTACAATGGTAAATGATCAAGAAGTTACAAGCTATGGTTTACATGATTCATCTAGTGCTTTCACACAATGTCTTCCATGCTAAGCCAAATGTGTAGGCTTGTATATTTGCACCAATAGCTCCCCCTCAAGCCAAACATCTTGGCTTTCATTTCTTCATCAATCTTCTTGAATATCTTGTAATCCAATCATGGTTTTAAACCTGCAAAGTTTAGTACCATCAAGTGCTTTGGTTAACCAACACTCTGATGGTTGGCATCTTAGCCACTGGTGAAAAAGTTTCTTCATAGTCTATTCCATGGGTTTGTGCAAAACCCTTAGCCACAAGCCTACCTTTGTACCTGTTTATGGATCCATCTGAATTCTTTTTGATTTTGTAAATCCACCTAGAAACAATTACCTTCATTGATGCTTTCTTGGGTACTAGCTCCCAAGTGTCATTCTCTTGGAGTGCTTCTATTTCTTCATCCATGGCCTCCTTCCATTTTGCTTTCGTACTTGCTTCTTCATATGAAGAGGGTTCTTCAAGTGATGAATCCTTAGCAAGATAAATAGAATGTTTAGTGACTAATGAAGTATCATACCCATATCTGATTGGCTTCTTAGTCTCTCTTTGTGATCTCCTTAAGGCTTGATTGGATGACTCTACTATGTCCTCCAACCTCTTTATCTTGACCTTGCCTTGGATTTCCATGCTCTAAACTCTTCCAAGTTGATGGTGTCTTCATCATCTAATTTGATGTCTTCAATTGTGCTTGGCTCCTCCTTGGTGAGGCTTGGAAATTCTTCTTCCAAGTCATATGGCAATTTGACCTTCCTTCATTCACTTTCAAACCAAGAGTATTCTCATCAAACACAACATCTCTATTGAACATAAATCATTTGTTGGATGGATTATAAAACGTGTACCCCTTTTGATTTAAATCATACCCTATGAAAATGCATTTCTCTTCCTTAGAGTCTAACTTACCTCTTATTTAAGATGGAACATGCACATAAGCAACACATCCAAATATTCTGCAATGTTCAAGTGATGGTCTCCTACCATTCCATGCCTCATAAGGGGTCATCCCATCAACGGACTTAGAGGGTAACCTGTTAATAACATAAGTGGCAGTAGAGATAGCCTCTGCCCACAAATAATTAGGTATTTTCTTTTCATTTAGCATAGATCTAGTTGCTTCCACAATCAATCTGTTCCTCCTCTCTGCTACTCCATTTTGCTCAATGTATATCTAGTTGTGATCTCTCTCTTGATATCTCTGTCCTACAAAAACACATCAAATTCATTGGAGAAGTACTCACCTCCTCCATCTGACCTTATCCTTTTTAAACTCTTTCCTGTTTGATTTTCCACAAGTGCAAGGTATTTTTTGAAACAACTGAACACTTCATCCTTATGTTTCATGAAATATAAGATAGTCCACCTACTGAAATCATCAATGAATGATACATAGTACCTTGAGCCTGAAATTGAAGGGTCCTTGCTTGGTCCCCACACATCTGTTGGAATCAATCTCTTATTGGTCAAACAATGATCTATTGGTTCAGTCAATAGTTCATTCTACTCCCTCCTACAAGAATCAACGGGCAGTTATAGAATGAGTAGCACATTCCAGTGATATGTTCTACATCTAATAGCGATGGGCGACGTGGTTAGAACAGCTGACTCCCAAGCTATGCATGCGGGTTTGAACCTCGGCTACAGCAGCATCGATTGCATGGAAGATTTTTAGTAGTATTTTATTTATCATGCTTTTCTTATTGTAGAAAACGCCGACTACGGATAAACATAGATAAAATCACACAAGTAGTGATGGATTTAGCGATTGCATGAGCTTTACGCAGATGGTAGCTTTATTCAAGAGCTTTTCAAGGATCATCAAATCCTACATAAACACAAACTTGGGATCACTTGAATCATCCTTCACCTAGTATTCAACACAAGCTTGGAGCTTGGACCTCAGTAGAGGTGGTGTTTCGTCTAGCACATGGGGCAGCCATGGTGCTAACTTGAAGCATGTTGAGGAGCAGCTATGGAGTTCTTCTTAATGATTCTTCTTGGAGAAGATGAAGGGTGTGCTCACACTCTAGCTAATGGAGAGGAGGTTATCTCTTGTTCATGGCAAGAAGACTTGGTCATTAGCAGCTTGATGGTGAGGATCAGCCATCTACATGGTGTATTTGAAGATTGTCTTCTATAGGAAGATATTAGGTTGAAGATTGTCTTCTACAAGAAGATGTCGGGCTACTTTAAAGACATTGGATGGTGCCATCTACATGGTGTATTTGAAGATTATCTTCTACAAGAAGATATTAGGTTGAAGATTGTCTTCTACATGCGGACTACTTCAAAGACATTGGATGGTGTTTAACATAAGATTTACATCTTATGTTAAGTATTCAGGTACATATTCTCTTTATGCACACAGGTACTACTTGAATTTTATGGAGGCAGTGCCGTTCATATCAGGAGGAGTCCTATTCAGCATAGGTACAAGCGAAACAGTACATATATGCTTTATGCATATTTTGATGAGGTGTTTAAGAAGGTGTGTTCACATGAGTTTGAGGATTTCTAGCAGCAAACTTGTTAGCATTCTATGCTATTTTATAAGTATGTGATCTTTTCACACACGTATGTAACTTAGGGTCTTCCATAGCCTAAGTTCAGATGAGGGTTTGTTGACTATCAGTTTCACACTGATCCTTCCTCTTTCAGTCACTCATATTCACTCTTCTATAACCTATAAGGTCACACGTCTCATGTATATTCAGATTACTGCCCACATATAACATTCACTCATTCATCTATTTCTCATCACATAGAGTGGTTGAGAATTTTGCTCCCACATTGTACATTGAACATTGGTATATATGATACTATGAGTAAGCGATGGCTTACATAACACCTTATACATGTCGTCTATTCTTTCTCTATCTTTGTCTCATCATATGTATGATTAAGTTGTGGTATGTTCATGTTTTGTCAATATGGAAGATTGCAGGAATTAATGTTGTACATGATTGGAACTATGGAACCATGGACCTGTGACATGAGCCTAAGGGCCTACCTTGATGGAGAGTGCTAATCTCCAAAAGAACAACCTACTCTTGAAATTAGAACACCTCTATATCAAGAGTAAGTCAAAACCTTCACCAATTTATAAGATTAATGATCAATTACAAAGATTTTGAAAAATCTGTGAAGAAGATGATTCCCAGAAAGTCTGCTGCATATATCTTTCTCATTGACTGAGTAAATGTGTAAAGTTTTTGATGAAACTTTGCACAAGGTGTCGCCTAAAGATTGCGCACCTCCTCCAAGTCAAATCACTCCAAAAGATTGAGTATAACTTGAGAAATCAGCTTGACAAGTCACCTATGTCTAAAACTATGCTTTTGAGAAGTCGATTTAGACACCTATAACTTCTAAGACATGGTTCTCCAAGAATAGAACCCGTTTAAGCAAATGCTTTTAGCCATGAGTAGCGTACCTTCCAACTTAGAGATTAAGTGCTTACTTGCACAAAACTTTAAACTGTGGAGTGAGAAATGATCAAATCATTGACTTTGAATTTTGCGCCTGTTTCAGGAACCAGTGAAAACTTCTTCACATACAGATGTTCCTACACATAATTCTCTCAGCCTGATCACAATTGAAAGCTGAAAATTTGTATAGAGTTCAGTCACCTATAGACTTAGACTTGTACAAAAGCATTTCATAAAAGATCTAACACATAAGGAGAAAACTCAGAAACATCGGGCGCAAAAATTCTGTCATTTCTGAAGGAATTTACAACTGAATGATGAGAGAGAATTCAACTAACTTCTCATGTGTCTAATGACTCTTACAACTTCTCATTTCTCTATTCTCATGCTCTCTCATACTTGCCCCGACATTTTCCATAGTATTTATAGGCAAATATGTACAAGCTTATGACTAATCAAAAGTATAAGTGACCTATATCTGAACTAATGTACATATGTGTACATTTCTTTCAAGCTCTGAATGTAACCATCTTCTATGCTTCAAGAATTGATCTTGTCTCCATTCTTTGTCTTCCAAAACTTCAATTATTGGTTGGTCTGCACCAACAGCTCCCCCTCAATCATCAATTGAGGTTTCTCTTATCTTCTTTATGCCTGCCATGTCTTTGAACTTCTGTAGCTTTGGTCCATCCAAGCTTTTAGTAAGCATATCAGCTATCTGATCTTTTGCTGAAGTATGTATAACTTCAATCTCTTTATCCATCACCTTCTCTCTTAGAAAGTGATACTGAATCTCAATGTGTTTGGTCCTGGCATGAAAAACAGGATTAGCAGCTAGATACAATGAGCTCATGTTATCTCCATAAATGATAGGTATGCTCTGTATAGTGTCAAAACTCTTCATGAGAGTCTTAAGCCATATCACTTCCTTTGTAGCTTCAACCATGCCTTTGTACTTTGCTTCTGTAGATGACAAAGCAACTGTATGTTGCTTCTTTGAACACCAAGAGATTAACTTATCTCCCACATAACACATGTATCCATAGGTTGACCTTCTATCATCTGGATTACCTGCCCAATCTGCATCACTATATATTTTGATAATTGTATCTGATGTAAAACCATAATACAAACCTTCTTTGAGTGTACCCTTAATGTACCTCAACACTCTTTGACCTGCAATCCAATGTTCTTTTCTAGGACAATGCATGAATTGAGACAAAACCCCAACTGCATATGATAAATCAGGCCTAGTTAATGTAGCATAGATAAGACTACCAACCAAACTCTGATATTGTTTCATGTCCTTGAAATCTTCACCTCCATATCTGCTCAATTTGTGATTCACCTCCATTGGAGTAGGTGCTACCCTGCAATCATTCATTTTAAACTTGATTAACAAGTTTTTTCAAATACCTTTCTTGAGTCACATACACTCCATGTTGAGTATATGAAATCTCCATGCCCAAGAAGTATGACAAATCTCCCAAATCACTGATTTTGAACTCTTTCTCCATTTGCTTCTTTAGGCTTTGAATGCCTTTCTCATCTGTACCTGTAAGAATTATATCATCAACATATATGCACATGTAAATAAACCCATCATCACTTGCTTTGACAAGCAAGCTACTATCTGCTATTGATACTTGAAATCCAAGTTCTTTTAAGAACTTTACAAGTCTATAGTTCCATGCCCTTGGGGCCTGCTTCAAGCCATATAAAGCTCTCTTGAGCTTACACACATGATCTGGATATCTTCCATCTCTGAATCCTTGATGTTGCTCCATGAAAACATCATCTGAAATGTAACCATTCAAAAAAACATTCTTCACATCTAATTGACACAATTTCCAACCTTTACATGCAGCAATTGCTATGAGTGTCCTGATGGTGGTCATCTTTGCCACAGGACTATAAGTTTCATCATAATCAATACCATATGTTTGAGCAAACCCTTTCACAACAAGTCTAGCTTTGTACCTAGACACACTTCCATATGCAAATCTCTTTGTCTTATAGACCCACTTACATCCAATGATCTTCTGACTATTTGGTTTAGGAACTAATTCCCAAGTCTGATTCTCCATTAATGCATCATATTCTTCCTACATAGCTTTCTCCCAAAATTGTTGATTGGTCTGCACCAACATACCTCACTTCCAACAACATCTGTGTGGACAAGTTCCAAGTAATCCTCATGCATATGGCCTTTCTTTGTAAAGGGTAACCTGTGTGATTTACCAAACTGACATGCACCACATTTATAGATCATATGTTGCTTGGATACATTAGGTATCCCAAGTACACATTGATCTCTACATATCTGCTTCAATGTTCTCTCACCAATGTATCCTAATCTTTTGTGCCATATCTCTAACTCAGACAAGGTTTGATCCTTGTAATTATAAAGTGCAATGTTTCTAGTGTCCTCAAGCTTAAATGTTAACAATCTACTTGTTTTCTCTCCCTTTGAAATTCTTCTGAATTCCATGTTGGGGGTCTTCCACAAAGGCTCCAAATTTATTGAAACTAACCTACAAACCCTTTTCCACTATTTGTCCAACACTCATGAGATTTTTTGTGATAGTAGGTACATAAAGGACTCTTCTCAACAGATTCTTATTCTCATTAGAAGTTTCGACATTTCCTACCTTGATAACTGAATGCTTGATATCATCACTTGTCTGCACTTGGTGCTTTCCCTTGGGCTCTTCAAGATCAGAAAGGAGAGCTAGATTGCCTGCTACATGGTTTGAAAAACCTCAGTCAATATAGAAGAGGTTTTCATCATTCATACCTTGTTTTGAAGTCATGTTCATAATGAGAAGAGAATCCTCTTGATCCTCTGTATAGTTGTTGAAGTCTTTTCTTGATTTGTATCCTCCTTGATAATTGTTGTTCTAGCCATAGTTGTAACCTTGATTATGGTTGAATCTTCCTCTTGATTGTGAGTAGCCACCTCTTTGAAATCCTCTTCCTCTCTGGTTCTTGAAGTTCCTATAGCACTCATCTGTTGTGTGATTAGATAGTCCACATATATTGCATGGGGAAGAGTTGGAAGGTCTCCCCCTACCTTGCTTACCTCCTCTGCCCCTTCCTCTTGAATTCCTACCTCTCCCTACATAGTTAGCTTGAGAAGTAGCACCTTCATCTTCAAACTTCTTGCTCTTTCCTCTATCTTTAGACTTTCCTTTATCTGTATAGAGGGTAGAATAATTGTTACCTCTTGAGGGTTCACCATTTTTGTTGAGCTTGGCTTCATGGGTGAAGAGTTGGCCCGTGAGAGTGGTTAAATCAGGGATTTGCATATCCATATAAAGATCCATTGCAATTGTGAAAGATTCCCACTTATCATCTGCCTTGATGCCATTAATTATATGTCTCAGTATTTGCTCCTCTTCAATCTCCTCCCCTATGCTTGCCAACTGATCAACTACATCCTTTATCTTGGTCACATACTCTGAGAAATTCTGCTTAGGTTGCTTCTTTTGAGTAGTAAACTCCATCCACAACTGACTTTTCCTAGCTCTTGTATTGGAAGAAAAGTATGAAGATAGAGTATCCCAAGTCTCTTGGGAAGTTTTGCAATTCCTAATATGAGGAAGAAGGAAGTCAAAGATAGATTTAAGTAGATATGACCTGGCTAAAGCATCTTTGGTGCACCATGAGTTGAGTCTTTCTTGCTCCTCTCTTGTATGTTGAACTTTACTTCTAAATGTGGGCATCTCCTCATCTCCTTATATGTATCCATAGAGACTTCTTCGTTATCGATAGGTCTTCATCCTCAAAGACCATGCTGGATAAATATTCCTATCCAATTTGTTGATAAAAGAAGGGAAATTGTCTCCTATTTTACCTCAACTTGCTCTAATACCACCGTTGGAAGAGATGGATGGATACCTCAAGGAAGTGAGGTGGTATTGCTAAAACTTGCTTTGTACTAGCCCTAGTACTCTTTAGAGTTATAAAGTAGGCCCTTTTAGCTTGCAAATGACACCAAGAAAGTACCTATGTACTTTGGAATTGATGCTTGAAACAATTGATCCAAGACAGACTAGTTCAAGAATAGCTAGTGTTGAAAGAACTTGCTATTTCAGTCTATACACCTGCTAGCCTTTTACTTAGAGCTCACAGTACAGTAATCATTGACAAAATTCCTTTTGGGGAAGTTCAATTAGGTTAGATAGCTAATGATTGCAAGTGGAATCATGTAAAATGATCAACTATGCTCTGTTAAATTAATTTAGCAAGTTACATCTTACCCTCGACTTTTTAAGGATTAACTAGTAGATTACCAGTGAGCACTTCGAAGATGATTTCTCCTAGATGCCTCTACCAAATGCCTTGAAATTTTTATAGCACAAAGAAGTTTTTAAGTTGGTTCCAAGAAGTCAAAGATTTTGCAAAATGATTGAGTATTCACTGAGATATGACCAGAAGAAGACTATTCTGAGTAGTCATAGCAGAGAAGTGGACTGAGATGTTCAATGAGATATATGTATTATAAAACATGATTGTACAAAGTCATTGGCATTGTAATGATGCTCAAGGATGGTTAAATGAGTGAGCTATAGTGTAAGCTACTCAAATTCTACAAATGATCAAGGAGAGAGCTCTAAATGAGGCACCCCATTGGCCGCAAGATTTTACAGAGCCTTTATATAAGTGTTTCCACTAAGTTTTGAATTTTGAATTCAAACTTGACTTCAAATAAAAGTTACTCCATTGATTTAGGATTTATTCTCTCAATTGAAATCCTAACTAATATTCTTCATAACTCCACGAGATATAGGCTTTTACAAGATTCTACAAGGATTTAATCTTTTACAATGGTAAATGATCAAGAAGTTACAAGCTAGGATTTATTCTCTCAATTGAAATGCTAACTAATATTCTTCATAACTCCACGAGATATAGGCTTTTACAAGATTTTGCAAGGATTTAATCTTTTACAATGGTAAATGATCAAGAAGTTACAAGCTATGATTCTGCAAGGATTTACTCTTTTACAATGGTAAATGATCAAGAAGTTACAAGCTATGGTTCAGACAATGTCTTCCATTCTAAGACAAATGTGTAGGCTTGTATATTTGCACCAACAGTGTGAATGCACATTGACATTGAGGATAACTTTGGAGAATAATTAGAACTTTGAAAGATCTACAAGGATTCACATCGTTCTACTAGTTTCACATGGAAGCCTTCAACATCAAGTGATGAATAAGAGAAAAAAGTAGCTTAGACATTAGGATTCTCAAGTAGACAAACCTTGAGAATGGTCTCGATGAAACAATGCTATAATTGGAGGAGACCACGTGGCCAATGTTTGACCCATAATGTCACAATATCAAGGGAACCCTAATAGCCAATACTACATGATAGAAATAAAGTATACCAATCACACAACAAAGATTGCCCTTACAACAAGCAAGTGGTCTGGCAAAACTACCGACAACCATATCACCAACAAGGGAGATATCCAAACCAAGACGAACAACAACCATACTTTAGGCCCTAGGAACCTTATCAACCCCACTACCAAGCTCAACAGAGACCCCAACCTATCTTAGGTCAAACACCTTAGGTCAATAGCCTCCACCCCTTGCCAATGTTATTTTAGTCAAATATCTTATGGAAGACAATAACCTGATTAGAGCCCTAGTGTCTACATCCCCAATGATTTCCAAAAAGTGATCCTTATGCTCAAAGATTTGACTCGACACACGTGGATAGCCCATTGGATCACTATATTGATTCACATGATCATAATGAGGTTTATCCATACAAAACACCTATTGAGCCAAGTTGGGAAATTGAATACTCCAATGTGATGTATACAAATCATAACCCTAAGCCCCAACTAAAGTACACAATCTTCATTTTAAGCTTATTGTAAGAGTTTTTGCACTCTTCATTCCATTCAAAGTTAGTTAAAAGGTTCTAGAGATGGTTGGCAATTATAGCATACATGTCAAAAAGACATCTATAGTATCCACAATGTCCCATAAAATCTTGTACTTCCTTGACCTTCTTTAGTCTAGGTAGCTTTGCAATGATCCTAACCTTATCTTAATCCCTTGAGATTCCATTCTCTAACACTATATGTCCTAATATCTTGCCTTGCCTAACCATGAGAACACATTATTCTAGGTTCAAGCATACTTGATATTCTTGAAATGTTTTAAATATCTATTTAAGCTCTAGGATTTGTGTCTCTCTGATGTTGGAATGATCACACAAGTAATCAACATAGGCCTCTAAATTCTTTCGCAAGAAGTCCTTGAACACATGACACATCAGCCTTTGAAAGTTAGCAAGGGCATTGGTGAGCCCAAATGGAATTGAAGGAAATGCAATGATGCTCCACTCCATGGAAAAAGCTATCTTATGTTGGTCTTCATGGGTGATGGATTCTTCATTGTAACCCAAGAATCCATGAAGGAGACTATGTACTTCATTGCCCACTACACGTTCTAATAGGTGTTCGGTGATAGGAAGCGGATGGCTATCTCCTATGGTGGCTGCATTAACTTTTTTCAAGTTGCTGCATACACATAGCTTCCCATTCTTTTTGGGCACTACCACAATGGGAGATATCCATTTGGTATGCTCAATTTCATAGATAAATCTTGCTTCTATCAAGCAATCAATTTCCTCTTTGATTTTGATTGTGTAATTATCATTATATGTGTAAGCTTTTGCTTAGTAGGCTTGGCTTCCAATGACAGTGGGATTCTATGAGAACATATATCTAGGTCCACTCCTTTCAAATACCTATAACTCCAAACAAATATGTCTCTCTACTCTCTCAACAGATTTTTCAACTCCCATTCCTCATCTTTAGTTAAGTCGTGCCCTATGTATGTACATCTATACTCATAATCTTCTATGGTTACTACAACTTTTTTGGTCTTGTCTTTGTTTTCATAGGCTTCTCCTACTAAGGCTTCTCGTTTGGGCATCCTTATCATGATCTTCCAATCCTTTATCTCATATTTCTTGAAATTTTCCAACACTTTGAACAAGGATTCTTCTTCTTTTGGGTGCATACTTTTTCCTTCCCTTTCTTTTTTTGGCTCTTGCCATCTATTCATAGTCAACTTCTTCTCTGACTCTCTTATTTCAAATTCTTGAGTCCTAGCCTCTATCATATAAAGATATTCTTCCTCTAAGACATAATATGGTTCCATGAAGATGGATTCCTCATCCTCATCATTGACTTCCTTAGGTGTATGTGTGCTCGACTCACATTTTTCAAAAAAAAATTCAAACATGAGTGGTTCTTTGGTGAAAACCAAATTCACATAGCTATCTTCATCACAATTGGGGTTCCACTACTCCTCATTGATAGCTATGTCCATCGTGACTAAGATTTTGACCCAACCATGGAGTTCAAACTCTTCATCAAGGAATGCCATAGGTGCATAGGCTGGGTCTTGAATAGGTCTAGGGTTCTCATTAGCACCCACACTTCTAGAGGTTAACGTTTTCTCTTCCTCCACTACACCTTTACACATCCATAAGTGAGTATCCTTGCACATCCAGGAAGATTTTGATCTTATGGGATGCACCGTCTCCATGTCATCTAGTATTAGAATGGGTTCTATTAGAAGGTGGTACATCTCTATGGGAACAATCTTTGAGATTGACTTTAGTGGTCACACCTAGGTGCTATAAGTACAAGGAATTGGTTCCTTAGTCTTGCACTATTTGCAACTGTCTCATCTAAAATCATCTCATGAGATGATTTTAATCAAAATCACATATGGAAAAAGTGTGTCCTAACTCCACACAAGTAGCAAGAGTTATCCCTTCTAGAAACCCTAATGGTTTCTCAATATGTCCATCTCCCATTTGCAACCTCATCCTCATTGGTCTGAGTGTTGGATTGCCCCATCACATTCATACAGAAGTGGTAGCAATAGTGACTCTTGCTCCCAAGTCTAGAATAGCTTTTGTTGTGTAGCCCTGATAAGTGATAGGAAGATTTGTGTTTCCTTCTTCTCCCTCACTCATGTCACCTATCTTATCCAAAGTTATCTTTGGTACCATCTTATGTGATCCTACCTGAGATTGGGACTTAGCTATCTCACATTTGGTTATCTATGTGTGTTTGTTGTTAACCTTTGGAGTTGTCCTCTCCAATCATTATAGCATTAAAGATTAACTACACATCTTTAAATTGTCGATCTGGGAAGTATGCAAAGACCACAAACCCTTCTAGTTAATGGAATCCAAGAATAAGAATTGACATGACTGTTTTTTGAGAGATTAGTGAAGAAGAAAGGGAATAAACTAGGGTTTTGATTATCTTGAGTTCTACAACAACATTTTCAATGATCTTTGTGTCTAAAGTGTGCCATTTTTCCTATAGAATACAAATATGAAGTCAAATTTCCAAAACAATACCTGTGTCATATAGATGAGACAATCACGATTCTATAAAAGCTAAGAAATTTCAATTCTAGCATTGATCTTTTGCAACGTCTTGCTCAATCTACTAACAATAACCTATCTTCATACACTTCACTCAGAAATGCACAAGAAGAGTTCACAAATTCCATGGATTACACAATGAGAAGACTCAACAATTCAAGAAGATGATCATGAAAAGTAGAAACACAACTTTCTGCAGAGAAGCTCTTCACATTACTTGGATAGCATGAAAATAACACAACCAACCTCTTCAAAATAGAAGAAATTATCTTTTATACTTTTTCAAGTGTCCCTGGGCTGCTTCATGTTCCTCTTTTGTCGCTTCTTCCTGTTCCAATACTACATTCCTAGGATCTAGTCTTCTCTTCTTAACTGGGATTATTTCTTCTAATGTAACTTTCCTTTTCCTCCCTGATCCTCTCATGCTTGTTTGGACTTCTGTTTCTCTAATTGACATCAATTTTGAAGGACTTTTAATTCCTGCCATCAAACTCCTAAAATACTGAGCTTCTAGAACCAACTTCAAGTGATCTTGCATATCTAGAATATTATATATGATTCTTGTCAAAAACTGTGCTCCATTCATAAACTTCCTCTGCTGCCAATGTTTTGCTGCTTCCTTTAGTTGATCATGAATGTAGGGAGTTACATCCATTACTCCAAATGGTTTATTCCTATCTTTATTGTTGAACATGATCAATGTAATTGGTTTATGCGGCATTGTATATCTTGGCAATTTTGGAAAACATAAATACTGAAGAAACCTCCTTGTGGAAAATTCTTCATTTTCTTTTCCCTTGAAGTCCACAAACTTGGAATATCCAGCATATGTTGCTGCATTCTTCTTGACAAAGCTGCTATCCAATTTGGTTCCCATAGGATAAAATTGAAGAGCTGTCCTGATGTGTTCTACTTTAATGGTTATCTGCACCTCTTTATTCTCCTTGTCCTTAACTGAGCACCTGAAGTATGCATCATTTCCTTTGCCAATTTCAATCAGACTAGACATGACTTGTGATATTCTCTCAAAATCTATAAAGAAGAGAGGTTCATCCAATAGTCGATGTAGCCCCACTGCCTTCCATCTTTTGCAATTAGCAACCACTTGTAGAATTCTTGGCATAACATAGTATATTTGTAGCCTCCAACCCCCACTATAAAGAGTGCTGCCAATGATGTTGATTGTTTCCCTCAACTCTTTGACTATCTGTTCAGCTTTCGGAAGGTCCTCTTCTTCATCAGATTCCAATACTACATCTTCCATTACTGTTTCACTATCGAAGAACCAATGTCCTCTTGACAATGTTACAGAATCAGCTTTGAAATCATGAATAGGTAGTTCTTTTGCATTCACCATCCTGGAGAAAATATAACAGATCACACCAAAAGCTCCCACCACATAAGTTACAAGAGACATAAAGAAGAAAACATTTTTCTTGAGAAAATGATTTTGAGAAAATAAATAATCTTTTCCTCATTACATCACAGGTGTAACACAATTAGAGTGATCATCACATATGTAGCAAGATTTCTAATGCTTTGATAAAAAAAAGGAAATAATAAATGGACATAAAAAAAATCAAGTAAAGAAGAAAAAGAAAAAAAAATGTTTAAAGATAAAAAAATTGAACAATAACTTCATAGCTCTTCCCATATTGTAACCTATATCTTGTCAGTGCTTTATAAATTATATAAGAAAATCTTTGCATAATAAAATAATTAACACAAATAGATTTAGGTTTGAAAAACTTTTTTCTCTCTTTTCTTTTTTTTTTCTTTTACTTTATATATATATATATATATATATATATATATATATATATATGTATATATATATATATATATATATATATATATATATATATATATATATATATACATATATATATATATATATATATATATATATATATATATATATATATATATATATATATATATATATATAATTCTCCATATTCATTCATTTTCCCAGAACTTTTATCTTTAGAGACAATTCAAAAAACTCTCTTCTCCTCCTATTCTTTTTCCTAGAAAAAGAATGAGGTAAAGCGCATGGAAATAATTTCAAGAATGTCATGAATCCATTATGATGTAATTCTGAGGTCTTAAGTAAGATTCCCAAGTGTGTATCAGATGATGATATTGCACTTTCCTTTGCCTGTGGTTCTTCATGATTTTGGAGTGTTTCAATGTATTTGTCCCCGTTTTCTGTCAATTGAAGCAGATCTGATTTTTTCACCCAGCAATACTTGATTTCTGATGGTTCTGCCTTTGGAGTCAAACAGTCTTCTTTTGATGAGCAGTACTTAGATGTCTTAGGTCTCCACATCCATTTTGTTCTTATGTCTAGATTTTTCTTGTTATTTCTTAATCTCCACCTTTCAACTGTTTTCCAACAAATTTAATTTCTTCAATTTCCTTCTGTTCTCTGAATTTGATTTGATCATGGAGAAGTTCTTTCTGTGAGTCCTTTGTATCTTCTATTGGAAAGGTAAATCTTTCCAATTCTGAGTCATAGATTTCCGGTTGAATTCCCTGTTCTTCATTACTCAACAAAAACATTAAAAACCTTTTGTCATTTACTTTTAAATTAAGCTTCATCTTTTCAAAATTCAAAATTACTTTACCTTGCCTCATCCAAGGTTGTCCTAAGATCATTTTCTCAGTCATCATATGATCAGGCCATTCTTCACAGTCTACTTTCATGTTTTCTTCATTAAACTTAAGTTCAATAGATTGTGAGGACAAACTTTGTATTATCTATCCATCTAGTGTTTTGATAAATGTTTTGCTTCTATTTCTCTTGAACTTTAATTTGTTTAACAATCCCGAACTTATCAAATTGACTTGTGCACCTGAATCTAGCAAAACCTTGATTTTCTCATTATGAAAATTCATTGTTATAACAGGCAAATGCTCCCTCACCACCCCTGAAGGTGTTTCACATAAGAAAACTTCTCTAATATCTTTAGATTTCCTAATTCTTTCCTTTGCTTCTTGTTGAGCTTCATATCTGATTTTTTCCTCTTCTTTTTTTCTGCGTTGAGCTTGATGTATTCTTCTCCATTCAAGAGTAGTTAATGGAAGATCATACCTTTTTATTCTACATCCACTTATGAAATTAGGCATGATTTCTCCATCAATATTAGCAAATTGGATAGCTCCACTATCGCTGATTTGGTTGATAATATAAGGCCTATGTCCTTTCTTCTGAAATTTTTTTTGATGTTCTTTCAAGGTATATGACAGAACTAGATCTCCCACTTGCAGATCCTTTTCTTTAATATGAACATCATGATATGCTTTTTGCCTCCTTTTATCTGCATATATGCTTATAATTGCTTGAAGTCTTGAAGCTCCAAATTTTTCCAATTCCACCACTCTTTCAGATAATTCATGTTCAGTCCACTTGAATTGATTCCCCACCTTTAATGTTGGTATAAGAAATTCTAATGGCAAGACTACATTTTGACCGTAGACCAAATTAAATGGGGTTGTACCAATAGCAGTTTTGTATGCCACTCTATATGCCCATAAGACATGATTAAGTTGTAAATCCCAATCATTCCTATTTGTATTTACCAATTTTGACAAAACAGTGCAAAGCACTTTATTAGTGCTTTCTGCTAATCCATTTGCTTGTGGACGATAAGGGGCTGACTTTCTATGATTAATCATGAAATACTCAATTATATTTTCAATTACTTGGTTTAAAAAACGAGTCCCCCTATCACTTACCAATTCAATTGGTAATCCAAATCTGATGATAATATTTTCATAAAGAAATTGTGCAGTGGTTTGAGCATCATTTCTTTTTGTAGCCTTAGCCTCGGCCCATTTGGTCAGGTAATCTGTAGCTACTATTATATATTCAGCATGAGAATGTCTTGCAGGAGGATGGATAGGTCCAATGAAATCCAATCCCCACTAATGGCATATCATCTCTTATACTTGGTTGATTTACATATGTTCTTGCATCAGGAAAGAGAGTTGGCCACCAAAAACCAGAATATAAAATGAGTTTAGCAGTCCTTTCACTTGAAAAATTTCCTCTTGCTACTCTTGGATGTGCCATCTCTAACATTTCCATATACTTATCTTCAGGAACACATATTCTTAGATATCCATTCGTTCCTTTCTTGTACAATTGGTCTCCTATCAATTGATACTCCTCAAAGATTGTCTGTACATTCCTAGAGTCTGCACTAACTTTTACTGGCTCTAATGGTTTATTTCTTCTTAACTCCTCAATTATGTGTGTACTCCAATCTGGATTTTTCTGAAACCAGTACAAAGTTGTAATTTCTGAATTTTTCAAAGATTGGCATTTAAAACAATTGGAAACATATTTCTCCACATCTTGAATCTTTGTAGGCCAATGTACACCTATTCTATTGAGATTGTTTAAAGTGACCACCATGGAAGCATGAGTACATGGATTCCAATGATGCGCTTTTCTTAGATATTCCTGCTGCTCATCTTCTGGAGTACAATATTCCAGTATACCAATATGATTTATATGATACAAGTGCCTAGCTAGTAATACAAAGTTCCTACTTTATAATACAAATGTGTGTTGTTTTCACGTGTTCTACAAGGCCCCATGGTTAACAAAGGCACCAAAGTCATTGCCCAATCAAGAATACTTTCTATGTTGAACAGATACGCATCTGGTAATTCATCATCTAAAGGTGAGTTTGGCTCTTTGGTTTGTATTCTGGAAAAATGATCTACTCTTAAATGAGTTTTCCCTTGTCTGACCACTACCTCAAACTCAAATTCCATTAATAGTAGGAACCATCTGACTATCCTACCCATGTGACATGGTTTGTTCACTAAGTAAAGTAAGGCTTGGTGATCCACAAAAAATTTAAACTTGTTGGCTAAAAGATAATGTCTGTACTTCTTTACAACAAATATCATTCCCAATCCTTCCCTTTCAGTGGTTGTGTAGTTTCTTTCAGCTAAATTCAATTGCCTACTAGCATAAGCAATTGGAAAGTCTAATTTGCTTCCTTCTATTGGTTGTGCCAAAACACATCCTAAAGCAAAATTTGAAGCATCAACATGAACATGAAAAATTTGATTCCATTGTGGGGTTTTTAGAATAGGTGCTGTCACCAGACAAGTTTTAGAAATCTCAAAGGCTTGGTCACATTCTGTGGTCCATTCAAATTTTGTAATTAATGCATATAGAGGTTTTGCAATATTTGCAAACTTGTGTACAACTTTTCTATAATATCCACAGTGTCCCATAAAAGTTTGAAGTCCTTTTACAGTTGTTGGTTTTGGTAGATCCACTATGGCCTTAATTTTCCTCTCATCAGTTGAAATTCCATTTCTAGAAACTATGTGACCCAACATTCTCCCTTGCCTCACAAAGAACACACATTTCTTAGGATTTAAACATACTCTATAATTTCTACATTTCTTGAATATATTCTCCAGATCTTTCAAATGATCTTGTCTTTTTAATGAAAAAGTGCAAAGATCATCAACATAAATTTCCATTATGTTTCTAAGAAATTCTTTGAATATGTGGCACATCAACCTTTGAAAGGTTGCTAGAGCATTGATTAAACCAAAAGGCATAACCCTAAATGCATATATTCCCCATTCTGTGGAAAAGGCATAACCCTGATTATATCCTGAAAAACCATCCAAAAAACTACAGACCTCCTTGCCTGCAACCATTTCTAAGAGATGGTCTGGTATTGGTAATAGGTAGCTATCTCTTATAGTTGCTGCATTAACTTTTTTCAAATTAATACATACCCTGAGTTTCCCATTCTTTTTAGGTACCACAACTATAGGAGATATCCACTTTGTGTACTCAATTTCATAGATGAATTTGGCAGCGAGTAATTTGTCAATCTCCTCCTTTATTTTATCAGAGTATTTGTCATTAAATGTATAGTGTCTTTGTTTGCTAGGTTTCACATTAGGAGTAATAGGAATCTTATGTTCACAAATTTTAGGATCAATTCCTTTCAAATCCTTATAACTGTAAGCAAACACATCCCTATAAGTTTTAGCCAAATTTATCAATGCTTCCTCTTCTTGATTTGTCATGTCATCAATGATGACAATGTGCCTATCTTCCCCCTCTTCTTGAGTAATCACCACCTTCTTAGTCTGTTCTTCATTGTCATAAGATTCCCCTTTTTGGTTTCATTTTTAAAAGTAATCTGTCTTCCACTTCATAGGTCTTGAAGTTTGAAGGTACATCAAATTGTTGGTCCTCTTCCTTAATCTTTTTATTTATTTCAGATTTTTGTTTTTTCTCCATTTCTTTGTGTATAAATTTTCTATAAATTCTTGAGATTTTGTCTTTTATAGCATCTTTAGCCTCCACTTCTTCTAGAAATTGTGTTTTTCCAGTATGTAACATTATCTCTTCCTTCGAATTCTCCTCTGCTTTTGACACCTTTATCATTTGTATTCCTATATGAAAAATATCATATCCCTCTTCATTTTGAAATTTGACCCCCACATATTCATCATTGGCCAAATCCATTGTAGTCAAAATATGATTCCATCCATAAGGATCAAATTCTTCATCTTCAAATTTTTGTGGAATGTAACTTTCCTCTTGTGACTTCCTTTCTCCTCGGCAATCCTCTTTTCTTAGCAACCTTCTTTTATGTATATGATTCCTTATCACATTACACCTCTAAATTGATGATTCTTTCTCATTCTGACCTTCACTTCCAGATTCTTCACTTGATTCTTGATTTTGATGAACTTTGAACCATTCATGAGGGGACATATCACAATACTGCCCATTTCTTAAATTTACTCTGGTTACCCTTCCTTTACTTTGAAGATATAGGCAATCTCTACCCCAATCTTGCACAATTTGCATTTGCCTCATAAATGGTCTTCCTAGGATAATTTCATATGAGGTAGGTTGTGGAAATTCAACTATGGCAAAAGTATGCTCTATCTCTATTCCACATATTTCCACAATCACCTTTTCCCAAATTCCTACAGGTATTTCCATGTGTCCGTCTGCAAGTTGTAATCTCATTTTGGTAGGTATCAGCTCATTCTTTTCCCATATCTCCCAAGTTTGTTTAATCATGATTGCCACTCCGGATCCACTATCTAATATAGCCTTGGCATGATTATCACCAAATTGTGTTCTCAAATTTGAGTTCCCTTCTTCACCTTCAGAGTATCCTCCTATCTTATCAATAGGTATATACAACAATTCTTCCATTTCTTGTGGTTGTGGATCTAGGCACTTTGACTTTGTTTCCCAATTTTTCATATTATGTTGTAAATGAGGGTTTTGTTTTACTAACTCTTCCATTGTGGTTTGATATAGAATTGTACAGTGTTTGTCTAGATTGATTTGAAAGGTTATTTGTGAATTTTCTTCCTGAACTAAATGTTTCTTGATTTTTGTTGCATCTGACTCTTCAATTGTTTTTTGATGATTTTCTATCCCTTCAAACTTGTTTTGTGCTTCCTGTATGATTTGTTTACACCTGTGCATTCTCTCATCCTCTATATCTGGCATTGGATAAACCAGCACATGATATGTAGGATTTGGTCCATCTTGAATTATACCTTTGTATGCTTCTACTAGAGTTTCCAAGCTTTTTGAAATTTTTACCTCATTTTGTGTTTGTGTATTTTGTTGTTGGCTATTGTTTGAATTCCCTACAGTTTCCACTTCTAGATTTTTACCCTTTCTCATTTTTTTTCCCATCTCCCTTTTTGTCTATTTTTCTTTTCTTTTGTAACTAAATTTTTCTTGTTATCCTGTGTGTGTGTCTCATTTTTCATGCTTTATTGTTTAGCTTGAGCTCTTGTTATGGCATTTATAGTTACCTGTTCATGATCACTTAATTCTTCTTGCTCCATTATGTTAACTGCTTTTAATAGTACATTACTAGATGTGTTTTGTTGTTTTTGAGGGTTTCTTGGACAATCTCTTATCAAATGCTCCCTGCCACAATCCTTACAATAGGCTCCTTGTATTCTTAATGTTGGAGGTTGTGGATAGTCTTTAATGAAATGTTCCCCCCCACATCTATAACAGGTTATCTTCTGGCCTCCTTTGAATTGGGATTTTTGATTGGACATGTAATTATTAGTTATGTACACGAATGTGGTTGTGTCCATTTCAATTCTCCCATTTCCCAAGTCTAAGGCTTGCAGTTCTGGTTCTCTCTGTTCATATCCTTCCCAATCTTCCTGATATCCATCACACAAATGGTAATCCTCCCTATAATATGATATGGGTCTTGTGCTTTCCTCTTCTACCGGTGTGTATTTTACTGGTACTACATTTGTCGATAATGGTGGTTGTTGCCCCAGTACAGGTCTTGGTTGTTCAAACAATCCAGATTCTCTTTGTACATTGTGTTGGTTCATATATTCCCTTTCTTTGATGGGTTGTTTGTTGTAGAAGCATTCCTCTCTAGTATGGTTTGTCCATTTTCTTTCTAAGGTACAATATTTGAGTGTTTTCCTATCTTGCAAATGTTGTGGTTTGTGATAAGGACATTGTTGAACCAAATGGCTCTCTCCACAATTATAGCACTTTTTATTGGTTGTATTCTGGTGTTAATCAAATTTGTTTTGGTGTTAACTTCTAGGGCTTTAGCAATGGCTTGTGCTATTTCTTTCGTTGGTGGAATTCTGTCTTCGTTTGTTCTTGGTTGATCAAATGTTAATAAATCTTGTCCTCTATTATCCTCTAAATCTATTGCCTCTTTTACACAGGCCCCTAGATCAGGACATCTCCTATAATACACCAAGGTTCTTGATTGTGCACTCCTCAATCCTTCTATGAACAAAGACGCTTGTCGTGCCATTGAAGGTACCTCCTCTTTTGGACATCTATCAATGTATTGCTTGAATCTCCTGGCAGCCTCTCTCACATTTTCATCTTTTTGTTGTTTGAAACTATGTATCAGTGTAGCTGTACTATGTTTGATTCCAGTTTTGGAGAATTCTCCTATAAAGGCTTCAAGGAATGATTCCATATCTGGGTACATTTCCTTTCTCAATGGAATGAACCAAGATAATGCAGGTCCACTTAGGGTTAGGCCAAATGCTTCAAATTGTACTTTGTAATCCTCTACTTCTTTTGCCCTAATCAATTGTCTGAATTTTGCAGCATGAGCATGAGGATCTGAATACCCTTCATATTGATTCTTCATGAATTTAGCTACTTGATAGGGCCTAAGCATTCTTCCATGGTTTTTCCATTGTTGTCTCCTTATGATGGGAAAATCAGGCATTCCCTCTACTTCCCTTTCAAAAGGATTTGGAGAAGTGTGTAATCTCCTCCCTTTTTGTTGTTTAGTAGAAGTATGATTTTCATTTTGTCTTGGCAAGTCTGTTTGCCCTAGGTCTTGCTCCCAAGGTCTCTTGTGTGCACATTGTCCTAAGTCATTAGAATTTTCAGGATCTTGTGAAAATATGTATACACATCCCTGTCTATCTTCATATCTACCATCCCTAAATTATGCCACTAGCATTAAATTTAAGGGAGTTTCTAAGTTTCTCATCCTAATGAGAAACTTATGCATACCATCTTGATACACATAGGCTCCAAACCTATTTGTATACATGCACTTGAGAATATTTCTAAAGTCACTAGTTTCTGGTGTTTCATTTGTCTCATTTAAATTTTCCATGTTAATTGTTTGTCCCAAATCCCTTTCTTGTAGTTCTCCTGACTCTATCCCTTTTAACTCTTGTGCATCAAGTATAGGAAGTTTATTGCCAGATCTCAGAATCATCCACTCACTTGTATTAGATTTCTTCAAAGGTTAAAATTTGTATTTGAATGGAGCAGGATATGAAGATTTTATTTTAGTGCACTAAAAATTGTGTTTTCCACAATTCTGAGTGGGAATCACTTTTTTCACGATTCTGAGTGAGAATCGTGTTTTTCACGATTCTGTGTGGGAATTATGTTTTTCACAATTCTATGTGGGAATCGTGTTTTTCACGATTCTGAGTGGGAATCGTGTTTTTCACGATTCTGAGTGAGAATCGTGTTCTTCACGATTTTGAGTGAGAATCATGTTCTTCACAATTCTGAGTGAGAATCGTGTTCTTCACGATTCTGAGTGGGAATCGTGTTTTTTTACGATTCTGTGTGAGAATCGTGTTTTTCACGATTCTAAGTGGGAATCGTGTTTTTCACGATTCTGAGTGAGAATCGTGTTTTTCACGATTCTGAGTGAGAATCGTGTTCTTCACGATTCTGAGTGAGAATCGTGTTCTTCACGAGTTTGAGTGAGAATCGTGTTTTTCACGATTCTATGTGAGAATCGTGTTTTTCACAATTCTATGTGAGAATCGTGTTTTTCACAATTCTGTGACCCCAAACAATCGTGATTGCTCACAATCGTGTAAAACACGATTTTCTGATGAAAATCATAATTTGGGGATTGCGATTTTGAGTTTTTTTTCACAGAATCACGATTCTGTGCAAATTCTTACTAATTTTTTGGATTTTGATTTTTTGAATTCTTCTCACACCATTAGGAGTGCCTTAACAAAAAATTAACATGCAATAAAGAACCCACAAGAAAATGACAACTTATAATGCAAAAAATCCAAAATTGTTGAAAGTCGCGATTTTGTATTTTCAAAGATTTTTTGTTTTTCTTATCTTTACCAAATACTTTCAACTTGAATATATGTGGGAAATCAATGTGGAAAAAGTTACCTTGCTGCTTGATCAAAAATTTCCCAAAAAACTTTGAGTTTGCAAGGAATCACGATTCTGCTACTACTCTCTTCACTCACTCTCTCATTGAATGACTAATTTTGAAGTGAGTTCATGCTTTTATAGGCTTTAGACAATCGCGATTGTGAGTGATTTTTAACAAATTTGAGTTCCCACTTTAATGAGTCTTGTTCTTGTGCAAATTTGTTGTTTCGTTTATAAATTCTTGTCCCTTCAAACAAAATTTTCATGCTTTCTCCTACTGATGAAAATCGTGATTTTGTGTCCACTTCCCAAATCTGATCACTTGATGCTCAATTCTTACTGAAATTTTGATTTCCTTCAATTATGCAACTTATGAAACCTTAAAATGACTTACCTTTATGCCCAATAGTACAATTGAATCAATTTCATTATCTTACTGAAAATCGCGATTCCGAGATGAAAATCGTTTTTTTTTTGAAATTCCCTGATTTTGCACTTTTTCACCTTTCTTCCCATCTGGTCTTCTCCAATGTTTTGACCTTTCTTCGCACCTGGTCTTCACAACTCCAAATCAATTGTCACCTACAATTATGCACCATTCAACTTATTCATAAGAGATTAAAACTGAAAAAAGAAACAACACTTTTACTTTATATTATTATTTTTTTAATTTTCTAAGTTTTTCTTCAACTTTTTCTCTTCCACTATTCAACACACACCTCATACAAAACTCTATTAATGAATTTTATTTTTTGAAATTTTATTAAATTTTATGAATTTTTTAGTATTTTTGTCCCTAAATCAAGGAAAACACTTCACTTAGGGTTTTCTTTTTTTAAGATCCAGTGATCTTTTGACTTATGATTGGCTGTATTCACTATGCTTGCAATTTCACATTGCAAATAGAGCTTTTCAAGAAAATATGTGTTATCAAGTACAATTGTCAATTTATGCAAAGATAAACTCAATAACTTTTTTTTCAAGTGATCAACAATCTTTTCACTAGAGACAATCAATTCACTTAGGAAAAGCAAATGGAACAATCAATTTGCACATAGCTACTTTACATGACATTCCTCATTGCAACTATGTCATCTTTTCCAAGATTAACAAAATTTGCTTGGTACTTAGTCAAAAAGAAATCTACATATGCAAAGATAATCACATTTCACTTTTCCCTCCAGCAAATTAAATCATTTTTTGCTACTACACCTGCACTTTACTCTTAAAAAGTATGAGCAACTATCAATTTGCATAAATTCACATAGTTCTTTGTCTCAAAAGGTTAATTCATGCTTTCTTTTCCCAAAAGACAAGCCAAACAACCTACCTTTCCAATTTTTCTTACTTGATTATAGAGTCATACCTTTCCAATGTGTTCAAATACCATCAACAATGGAAGATCCAGCAAAGTCCAAAACTTCAATGAAGCTTTTGCTTTGTTCCCCGGCAACAACACCAAAAAATGTTTGTTGTTAACCTTTGGAGTTGTCCTCTCCAATTATTATAGCATAAAAGATTAACTAAATCTTTAAATTGTCAATCCGGGAAGTATGCAAAGACCACAACCCCTTCTAGTTAATGGAATCCAAGAATAAGAATTGACATGGCTGTTTTCTGAGAGATTAGTGAAGAAGAAAGGGAATAAACTAGGGTTTTGATTATCTTGAGTTCTACAACAGCATTTTCAATGATCTTTGTGTCTAAAGTGTGCCATTTTTCTTGTAGAATACAAATATGAAGTCGAATTTCCAAAATAGTACTTGTATCATACATACGAAACAATCGTGATTCTGTAAAAACTGAGAAATTTCAATTCCAGCATTGATCTTTTGCAATGTCTTGCTCAATCTACTAACACTAACCTATCTTCATACACTTCACTCATAAATACACAAGAAGAGTTCACAAATTCCATGGATTACACAATGAGAAGACTCAACAATTCAAGAAAATGATCATGAAAAGTAGAAACACGATTTTCTGTAGAGAAGCTCCTCACATTACTTGGATAGCATGAAAATAACACAACCAACCTCTTCAAAATAGAAGAAATGATCTTTTATACTTTTTCAAGTGTCCCTTTTTCACACTTGAAATTTGATCCTCTTTTCCTTCTATTCTAAAAATATGCTATCAAAGAGCTTCCAAAAATTCTAAAAAAAATACATATGATCCTACTTTACATGAGGAAGACTCTTCCCAATTTTTACATCATTTGGATAAATATATCTACAAAAATTGTCAAATTACAATTAATTTCCCTCAAAATATGCTTCCTCTAACAATGTACTTCCACAAGTCACATTTAAGTAGCCCCTCTAAAGTGAGGTGACTCTACCCTTTAGTTTTCTTCACTACTTCCATGTTCTTTGGTAGAATTGATTCACTGTTTATTAAGATAATTGTGGGGGCTCTCATATGAGTAGAACTTGACTCGGATGGGCATATGAAGTGAGGCAATTTCTACAAGGAATTGGGTTTGAAATCTAGTCATTCATTGGATTGCACATCTTCTTACTCCTCGTAGATAGAGGGAATGTCCTAAAGGAATTGAGCTTGATGATCCACTATCTCAATAGGAGGGTTTTTGCTCTCCTTGGCCTATTTCTCCTCTTGAAATTCTCTTAAGAACTCCTGGGATTAATGATTTATGGAGGAAGGGACTCCACCATCCATAGAATTAGGAACATAGGCTTCCTTACGGGGTAATCTTATCCTTTCACATCACTACTTTGAGCCTAAGGTGTGACCAGAGTCTTAGGTTTAGCCACCAATCTCTCCAATAGTCCTTCAAAATGTAGGTGTGGCTTCATTCAATTTGTATGATTGAAAAGATAGCTTGTGTCAAACATAGCCTGAGCTAGTTCTATCATTTTTGCACAAAGCTTAGTCCTTTCCATCCCTAAGTTCTCTCTGGGATAACACTTATTTGACTCAACCACATTTGTCCCTTCTTGAATTCAAGCATGATAAGCCTTGAATATCAAGTCCAAGTCTTTCGGAGTAGGACTTATTAGGAATGTCCCTGCTCTGAGTGGTGGTGGTATGGATAGGGGATTTTGATGAGATGACAAAGGTGGTGGTAGTGTTTGAGAGCGCATTTGGGAAATTATCTCTTGTATCTTTGTTTTTGTTTTCTTCAGGATTTCTTCTAGTTCTCTCACCTTTCTCACCCATTCTCACTTCATTCTTTCCCGGCTATCCTTCCAAGCTCTCATTTTTTTTCTAGCAACACTATCTCACTCACTAGCCTCTACCTTCTTCTTTAAATTCACATTC
>CM035428.1:114012044-114027044 GCA_020310875.1 Ceratopteris richardii
GGGAAGCTACATCAAAAGCAAAAATCAAGGCACCAATGCAAAGAAGGTTCATTCCACCAAAAGGAGAAGAAATGAGGTCAACAAGGGTAAACCATCCAATCTCAAGGCTTGTTTTTGATAGTTATATTGCTAGGCATTATGCTTTCATGACTAAGGTTATCAAAGGTCATGAACCTTCTACCTATGAAGAGCCCAAAGATACAAAGGAGTGGCAAGAAGCTATGGAAGAAGAATACAAAGCTCTTGAAGACAACAACACATGGAGTCTTGTTCCAAGACAAGAAGGGATGAAGGTAATTGACAAGAAATGGGTCTATAAAGTGAAGAGAAATTCTGATGGTTCAATTGCAAGGTACGAAGCAAGGCTTGTAGCAAAAGAATTTGCTCAATCCTATGGGATTGACTATGAAGAAAAATTCAGCCCGGTTGCAAAGATGACCACAATTAGGGTAATCATTGGGGTTGACACATCTAGGAGGTGGCAAATATATCAATTGGATGTAAAGAATGCTTTCCTTAATGGTGATTTGTAGGAGGCAGTCTACATAACTCAACCATTAGGGTTTGAGAATCCGAAATATTCAGATTTTGTTTGTAAACTTAGAAAAGCATTGTATGGTTTAAAGCAAGCTCCTAGGGCATGGAATCAAAGGTTTGTGGAGTATTTGTGCAGGTGTGGATACAAGCCAAGTGATGGAGATCCTTCCTTATACCTCAAGAAGGAAGGAGGACTAGTTGTCTATGTATGCATATATGTGGATGACTTGATTATAATAGGAAGTGATGATGCAAGTATCACATGGATCAAGACCAAGCTTGGAACTGAATTCAAGATTTCAGATCTTGGAGTTCTTAAATACTTTCTTGGGATTGAAGTTATTTATGTGGAAAATGGCATTTACCTTGCTCAAAGGAAATATTTGCTAGATGTACTTTATAAGTATGGTATGAGTGGATGTAAGCCACTCACACAACCTATGGATCCAAACACTAAGTTATGTGCAGGTGAAGGACAACCTCTTGAAGATATTTCAACATATAGAAGCATAATTGGAAGCCTTAATTATGCTACCATAACAAGACCTGACTTGTCTTATGTTGTAGGAGTTCTTTCTCAATTTCTAAATTCACCAACTGATGTTCATATGAATGCAGCCAAGAGAGTGCTTAGGTACATCAAGCACACTATCAACCAAGGGTTGTACTACCCTTATGGAGATTCATTACAACCTCAAGGCTTTAGTGATGTTGATTGGGCTGGTTAAAAGGAGGATAGAAGGAGCACATATGGCTATGTCTTCATGCTAGGTCAAAGAGTCACTTCATGGATGTCCAAGAAGCAACCTACATTTGCATTACCATCTACTGAGGCTGAGTACAGAGCTTTAGCACTTACTACATGTGAGATCATGTGGCTCAAGAAGCTCTTCAAAGACTTGGATGTGGAGGTCAAAGAGTTCACTCTATTTGGAGATAACATGTCAAGCATGCATCTAGCAAGCAACCCTATGTTCCTTGCAAGAAGCAAGCACATAGAGATACATTATCACTTCATCAGAGAGAAATTACTAGCAAAGGAAGTGGACATAAAGTACATCAACACAAAGGAACAACTTGCAGATATCATGACCAAAATCATGGATGCAAGCAAGTTGGAAAAGTTCAAGATCAATCTTAACATAAAGGAGATCAATAGAGACCAACACTTGAGCATGAGGGGGAGTGTTAGAAATGTACAAGCTCAAATGTGTGTGAACCAAGGCTTAACTCAAGTGCCACATCATTTAACTTTTTGGTAAAGTATACACCACTTTTCCACAACTTTTTTAGCTCAAGATTCCATCTACCTTAATTGAGAAAAGTGGGGAATTTTGGAGGCATGATTTGAATTCAAATTCTACACCAACTTTTAGAGCATTATATAAGCAATAGTTTGGAAGAAAGTCGTCGCCTCCTTAAGCTTCATTTGTGCACCTTTAGGCTCTCATTGGGAGTGTATACTCTAGGTCTGAGCTAGCCCCCTGCTTGTTGAAGTGTTCACATTGGCTCAGATTTTGTATCGCCTATATCTCTTTGTGTAGTTTTCCATTTTATGCGCAATATAGCTCATCCTAAAGCTCTTTTTGTAAACTTTCTTTTGAATATAATCTTAATACCAAGTGCTCATTATTTGTATTTATATTGAGCTTGAAAGCTCTCTGGTCTATATCTGCATATTCCCCATCATATGTGTGTGAAGAGGTACACATAAGTGTAAGCTATCTGTTTGGGTTGGTTTGTCTTGTGCAAGGAGGTTGACATAGGTCACATTCTCCAAATTGCGTGATCTATGGCTTGTTGGAAAGGTTGAAGAGTCTATTCTACTGTGCAAAATTTCATAGGTTCAATTTTCAGGTCCAAAGAGCAATTCAATTTTTGGTGGACTGTGGTAGTGAACTGTTTGGTCGAAGGAAGGGCATATCATTCTTCTACTGCAACTAGGAGGGGATATACTCCATCATATATACATATACATATTGTAAGACACCAAAAAGGAACTCCTAATTCTGCATCCTAAATTTTTGTAATATATACCCTGAAAAGTCGCACGCATAAGGCGTAGCGCAATAGTTGTAACTCTTGACAAATTAATAAAAGAGTCGTGTGAAGCAGAAGGCATTGTCGTTGCCGGACTGTTTGTCTGGGCAAGAGCCTGGAGTGGAACGCTGTTGCCAAAATCCTGTGTAAATCTGAGTCTTCGTTAATTCTGTTGAGTAAGCTTAATAATTAAGTTAAGTCTTAATGAAGTATTAATGATTGACGGGTTAACGCGATAAGTGTAGAAGTTACACAGTGAGTTTGCGACAATATTGAAGTATTCAGTAAATACATTCGAACAGTTAATGTGTACAAGTCTGTAAGTGGATACACAAAATCTGTAGATTTGGGAAAATACAAACAGGGCCTCTGTTTACAGACCCCTAACCATCCCAAGAACCGAGAATTGAATTAAACTTTAAACAGATAATACTTAATCCTGTTTTAACACTGGCGCCATCTGTGGGAAATGGAGTAGTCATATGCATGAAGATTAAAGACTGACAAAGAATTCTTTGATATATGCTGGTAACACATTCTGGAGAATCATACCCCAAATACCGCAGAGATCAACATCCCTGGGCAGTTTTGAACCTATTAGGAACACCCCCTGGTGGTAGAAGTGCAGGATAATTAAGTCCAGTTGTAGAAGGTTCAGTACAGCTAGCCAGCAACAATTCCGGTGGTAGTTCGGTAATACATGGCAAGAATCCAGTGTGTTCCGGTGCAAATCCGGTACCTTCTAGAGAAACTCCGGTGATTTCTGGTTGTACAGCGGCGCAATGCGAAGACAATTCCGCTTCATCCGGACAGAATTCGATCGCTTTCGGTGAAAGGTTCGCGTTAATTGGTGAGAACGCTTCTGGTGACAGTGCAATCGGGTCCGGTGAGAATTCGGTGATTTTTGGTGAGAGTTCGGTATTACCTGGTGGCGATTCGAAGTTTTTCGATGAAACTGCAGTGCTGTTGGGTGGACACTTACTGTGTTCACCATTTTTCGATGCAAGTTTAGCTAATTTTGACACTAAAGATAAGGAAGGGCTGTTAGATTTGGAGTTAAGTAATCGGTTCAATGACATTTTAGGATCGAAAAGTGAGCAGGTTGACCATACAGTCCAGGAAGATCAAGAGATATCTCCCCAAAATTTAGGTAACAACAACAACGCCACTAACAACAGCACCATGAGTGGCTCATAACAACAACAACAAACACGGCCACAACCGCAACCACAACATCAGCAACAACAGGTTATCCCACCGCGCCCGGTATCAACAGGGGTCACATACACCAAATTTGGAGGTTTTCTGGGAGATGATCCCGATGCGCATGTGCGGACCTTTGAGATTAACTATGCAGTTCTGAATCACCCAGTAGACCTTGCATATAAAGCTATTGTGTTCCAGTCAACTCTGGTTAATGAAGTTGCACGATGGCTAACCGAATATGATTTGAACCACTTCCGGCAGTATGATGATGTGAAGGATGCCTTTCTGCAACAATTTAGGTTAAAGAAAAACCCAGCCGAAATCTTTGATTACCTGCAGAATAATAGGCAGAAGTCACACAAAATGTACAGGATTATGCCACACTATTTAGGAATCATTTACGACAGTTGCCACCAGTGCATGCTAATTTACCAGATGACGTCATCACGCAGTGCTTCATCAACGGATTAAAGCCCCAATTGAAGCAGATTATGATCATACGGTGTGTGGGTGGAATGACTTTGGATGCCTTAATTACTATGGTGTTACAATTAGAAAATAAAGTGGGTGGATTTACTGAAGATCTAGAGTGGCTGAAAGCGTCCAGGCAATCCAATGAGGATCCTTTGAAACACATTTACTGTACCAAATGCAAAAATCTAGGGCACAGCAGTTCAACATGCACCCTGAACCAAATGTATTGTGCAATTTGCCACACAACAGACCACACTATGGAGACTTGTCCGTATAATGCCAAGGTACAGAACAGAGCAGCTGTTAATGCCATCATTCATGAAAAAGGGCAACCGGCCAGCCATTATGTACCACCACAGATGAGGAATACCTCGTACCAGGGATACAAGAATTATCGAGGTGGATGGGCAAATAATTTTGGACAAGCCCGGTGGAATGCAGGTCCACTAGGAGAGGGCACATCTCCTCCACCCCCTAAATGTCATTTTTGTGGTGAAATTGGGCATATCCGAAGGTTCTATAAAGATGCGGCCAAGTACGAAAAAAAGAAAAAGGAACGACAACATCCAATGGCAAATATGGTGTATATTTCGGCAGTAGACACGCAAGCAGTAGTGGTCCAAACATGCTCCAGAAAACAATTACAACCAGCTGCAGAGATTTTTGAACCGAAAATTCGTGAACAATAGAAGGTGTTTACAAAAGCAAGCAAGTGGGCTACACAAGAACAAGCTATTTTCCCTGATCCAGTTTCGGTGACGCACCAAAGCATACCGTCGGAAGTACCAGCAGGGCAAAATTTGGCTCACACAGTACCGGAGCCCATATCGAAGACCATACCAGAAACAACCAAAATAGATTCGGTGTGGGATGTTCTGTTTAAGGAATCAATTACATTGCCCTTGGGTCAACTATTGGCTTTGGTCCCTAGAGTGCATCAACAGTTCCAACAGCAGGTCAGTCCAAGATCCTCGAGTGCTCCTGCAACAACCACAATCCAATCGGAATTGGACCCAATGGTGGACCATACGATACCACTGATTACCGTATGGTACAAAAACCATAAAATTACACAACTCTTAATTGATGGCGGATCTAGGGTAAACATAGCAATAGAAGCACTTTGCAAACGGATGGGGTGGATGCAAATTGAACCTGTTCAATTCTTTGTACGCATGGCTGATCAATCTCGAGTCCATCCGGTGGGCTTGGTGCATGATATTCCCATTACTTTACAAGGGGCCGTTTTCAAAATGACCTTCGTTGTGTTGGACTTACCAGAATCTAGCCTGGACTACAATCTACTCTTTGGATGTCCGTGGCTCAAACAAGCTAAGGTAGTGCAAGACTGGTCAGCACATGAATTAGTATTTAAAAATAACCACCGGAAATATGTTGTTCTACTCGATGATATGAAACCTTGTGACTCACATGCATGACCATATCTAGCGGAGCCTGTACACATGTTGGATGATCTCTCCGACGATGAAGAGGAAGCTTTTCTTCCAGCCAACAAGGATCTGATGGCACTTGGCACGGTAGATTTACAAATGGTGATGGATAACTGGAGTTCGATAGCCTGTATGGTGGTACCACTGACCGGTGAGCACGAGTCAAGTACAAAACAGACCTTGGATGATACGATGCTCCAACAATTACTTCAGCCAGGAGATGATTTGGAGATGCCCCGATAGTTCTATGTACCAGAAGATCAATTGGTTACCTGCAATTTAGGTGATCACACTAACCCACGACAAGTAAAAATTAAGGGGGGACTATCTGAGACCTTCCTGGATAACTTGTTGCAGTTGCTACGAGAGTTCTCTGATGTGTTTGCATGGGATTATCGGGATATGAAGGGGTTGGACCTGCAGATTTATCAACATAGAGTGGTGCTGAAACCGGACGCGAGACCTATCAAACAACCCAGTTATAGGATGAATCCTAATTATGCGACACAAGTTAAAGCCAAACTTGATCGATTGTTGAAGGTGGGATTTATTGTGCCTATTGAGCATGCAGAATGGATCTCTCCCATTGTTATAGTTCCGAAGAAAAATAAGAAGTTATGGATATGCGTGGACTACCGGAAATTAAATGCTGCAACTGTACCTGATCCATTTCCGCTGCCGTTCTTGGATACAATGTTAGATGATGTGGCCGGCTGGGAGATGTATTCCTTTTTAGATGGATACAGTGGTTACAATCAAGTCCGAATGGCAGAGCAGGACATACCCAAGACTGCATTTATTACAAATCTGGGGTGTCTATGCGTGTACAGTAATGTGGTTTGGACTGCGCAATGCTCCCAGTACGTTTCAACGCTGTATGCAAGAAATTTTTTCCCCTTATCTCACCACCTTTATGAGAGTGTATTTGGATGATTTCTCGTTATCTGGTGATACGTCAGCACACCTGTACCATTTATAGTGTTGTTTTTCAAAGTGTTGGGAATATTGCTTGTGTTTAACCTCGAATAAATCGGTATTCTCTGTTTCATGTGGCAAGTTGCTCGGACAGGTTATTTCAAAACAAGGCATTCAAGTGGATCCAGATAAAGTGAAGGCCATACTGGAGGCTCTTGCTCCTAAGACACCAAAAGAAGTGATGCATTTCTTGGGACAAATCCGGTGGCATGGACGACACTTGCGGTGGCTTGCTTATCTGGCCACACCCCTCAATCAACTGATCACCAGTACTCCTCGCCAGTTTGAATGGACTGAAGCATGTCAGTTGTCTTTCAACCGCTTGAAATCACTGTTAATGCAGGCACCCATTCTCCAAGCGTCGAATTGGGAACTTCCATTTCACGTCTTTGTGGATGCTTCCGACATTGCTATTGGCAGCATACTGATGTAGCAAATGGAGAAGTGGTTCCGTCTCGTATATTATGCGAGTCGCAAATTGGCTCCGGTAGAGCGCAATTATTCAGTTACTGAACGTGAATGTGTTGGATTAGTGTATTCAGTGAAAAAATTTCACCATTATCTGTTGGGATGACGCTTCACTTTCCACGTAGATCATGCAGCATTGGTGTATCTTGTGTGCCAATAGCATTTGGGAGGACGGTTAGCACGATGGATATTGCTGCTTCAAGAATTTGATTACTCTGTCGTACATCGACCAGGGTCAGCACACGCCCTTGCTGACTTTCTCTCTCGGTTGGATTCCGGTGAACTTTCGAAGGGCGTTGATGATACAACACCAGTTATCTATGCAGCAGTGCCAATATAGGATTATCAACAGGAATTACCGGTACCTTCCTCTTACTATGACACCTTGCTTCTGTTCTTGACTAGTGGATGTCCGCCTGGTCTGATCTCTTCAGCTGCTCGACGAAGACTAGCCATGTACAGTTGACGCTTTTGGTTGATTGTCGGATAGTTATATTACATGGATTACTCAGGAGTACTACTCAGATGTGTCCCCCAACATGAAATTGCTTCAGTCATTACCATGGCCTATACTGCCCCAACCGGAGGACATTTTGCGGTTGACCTGACTCACCGGAAGATTCTGTAGAGTGGATTGTGGTGGCCCACTATGTATCGTGACGTCACCAAGTATGTACAACAGTGCGATGAGTGTCAGCGTTCTGGTCAGCCTTTACAGCGACACTACTTCCCTTTCCAACCCGTTGTGCCTCTTGAACCCTTTCAGAAATGGGGGTTGGATTTTATCGGACCAATTACACCTCCGACAACAGTCACCAATAACATATATATTCTGACATGCACAGATTACACAACTTGATGGGCCGAGGCATGGGCTCTCTGATCAGCCACAATGGTTGCGGTTGTTAAATGTTTAATGAAGGATATATTTCCGTGCTACGGGTTACCTTTGGAGATAGTAACTGATCAATGTACGCACTTTGCAAATACATTAATGCAAGTGCTTACGAAAACCTTCCAGATTGTGCATAAATTCAGTTCTCCCTATTACCCACGAGCAAATGGACTAGTGGAGAGCACCAACAAGTCTCTCTTGAACATCTTAAAGAAACTGGTGCTGGATTTCCCAGAGAGATGGGACCAATTTCTACCTGTTGTATTATGGGCTTATCGTACCACATACAAAGTGGCGACCGGAACAACTCCTTTTAAGTTGGCCTATGGATTGGAAGCGATTGCTCCTATGGAACTGGTGGCTCCCAGTCTCCGTGTGGGCCTTGAACGAAAGCTATTATCGGAAGAATCTTTTCCCTTTCGATTGGAGGCTTTACGGTCCTTGGATGAACAACGTCTGGAGAGTTTCGTGGTGCTGTAGGAAGTGTAGCTGAGACAAGCCAAAACCTACGATCGTTTCCTCAAAACTCCCGTGTTTATGGTAAACCAATTAGTCCTCTTCTATAATGCTAAGTCTAATAGATCCGTCAGAAAATTTAAATTGCGTTGGTTCGGTCCACTCCATATTGCTGAACAGCTGGGACCCACAATTTTTTAGTTATCCACCTTAACTGGTCACCTTCTCCCTAAAGTGATTAATGGTTTGAAGCTTTGACCCTACGATCCGCCGTCTACCACCTCATGAGGTGTCCTTGGTATTTTTATTCCTTTTCGCTTGCCACTCTTTTCCATCGACTTTCTTTTCTGATCTCCGTGTTTCGGATGACCAACTGACCGTAATCCTTCCGTTTTCTTATCTAACCATGATTAATAGTCGCCTCTGTGTCGCCGATTCTGTTAATGCATGCATGTTGCCATTATGTCGGTATATTTCCAATACTGCTTTATGATTAGGGTCCTTGCCGCTTGATTTTTCAAGTGTTTCTACTTAATCTTGTTCTTTCCGTTGTTAGTCGCTATTGTGTCTTTGTGTGTTTGCGACCCTTGCGTGTTTTGTGCTTTTGACTATTTTTGAGTGTGCCATGGAAGCTCTTGCGAACATCGTAATCTTCTATGCGGGTCTCACTCCGAATGTGAGTGAGTACTTGCGTGCTCGAGGGCTCTTGGCCTTCGCTGAACTGCCTTGGCATTCAGTGGAGTGTCATCCCTTCTGTGCGCAGATTATATCTGCCATAGCCGCCACGCCTGCTACCGAGCAATGCTGGCCATTAACGTGTTTAAACCCTCCTGTTTTCATCATGTTCAACACTGTCGCTGAGGGGTTTCGTCTCCCTCAGGAGGGGTTGGTCGATGGACCGCTTCTCCCTATGGCAACAATGAAAGAACTGTTTCCCCGGCACTCATCTAATGAGTTTGCCATTCTTTGTCGTCCTGAACCCGAGCACACCGCGCTTCAATTTCTTGTCGCAGCCTTAAATCTTCAGAAACAAACTTACAGTATCTCCCGTCCATTCTATTCCATGATAGACACTGGTTCTAGAGAAACCATCAATTTTACATCATTCTTCTTCCGGTGCATTCACCGCAAATGCCAAGCAGTTACCAAGCAATTAGCCAAGAAGGAAATTCCGAGAACTTGACTACCGCATTTGCTCTCCCTTCTTCTTCCGATGATACAAGCAGCGCAACCACCTCCAACAAATACCATGCTTCTGCATGAGGAGTCTACGCAGATGATGGAGGATGATGATGATGAAGACCTGCTCCATTCCTTCCAGCGAAAACGTAGACTTCTTAGCCCATCGCAAAGCCAGCTGCAAGGTTCAACCGCAGTTCAAGAAGTTGAACTCTTTCATGATACTGCCACCACTTTATAGGGCACATCGGCACCCTCTTCTCCTAGCCAGCAGCAGGAGCCAGATGTGACCATGGAAGATGTCACTGAAGTCCAACCGCAAAATGAACTAGAGCAATTGGATGCTGAGCCTTTGAAAGAGACAGTGGAAGCTACCATTGTTAGTAAATGTCGTCCTCCTTCTCCACGCGACGTAGACGACCAAGCAGATATAGTCAATACATCGATCGGTACTGAAGTCGCTTTGTCGGTCCCTCAACATGAAACCGAAATTGTATTCGTCCCAACCTCTCTTCTTCCTCTTCCTCCTCCAACCACCATTCCTGATGTTGCTGAAGTTCCTCCCGCTGCGCCTTCAACTGCCATTCGTGAGGCATCGGCTAATCTCCTCTCCTCTCCCGATTACTCTCCGCCATCATCACCTCACTTGCTTGCTACCCCACCATCGCGGCCTCCTCCTTCTCTTCCTCCAACAGTAATGTTCACTGAATTGACATCCATGGGCCAATTACTTATTCAATTCTCCCAACAGTTGCCTCTTCAGATGAGGATGGCCCAACAGTCACTTCGATAGGAACTACAGGGTAAACTGGATCTCCTGGAAGCTGACATCACGCCCCTCCAGGAAGAAATACTTGAGGCCGAAGCCGAGAATCATTCATTGCATACTCAAATACAGCAACTTCAAGAACAATTAACCGCAAAAGATAGTATCATTGCTTAACCGGACACCGAAATTGCAGAATTGAAGCAAGAAGTTGCAGATAAGAAGGATGCTATGACAACATTAGGCAATGAGCTCCATAGTACGAGGGATGCACTTAGCATTTTAGAAGAGGCTTTGCAGTCGCTGGCGGCCAATGTACTTAAAGATGAAGCTGAATTGCATAATGTCACTGAGCGGTTGTTCTAGAGAGATCAAGAGTTTACTGCTGACATTGCCAAGACCCTCCAGTTGAAGAAGGAACTTGCAGGTGTGAAAAAGGAGAGAGAAGACTTCTACAAAACAATGCAGTTCCAAGCTCAAGAACTTGAGAGAAGAGAAAAGCAAATACATATACATATACATATACATATACATATACATATACATATACATATACATATACATATACATATACATATACATATACATATACATATACATATACATATACATATACATATACATATACATATACATATACATATACATATACATATACATATACATATACATATACATATACATATACATATACATATACATATACATATACATATACATATACATATACATATACATATACATATACATATACATGAACATACACATATACATATACATAGTTTGGAGACTTCTTAATCTCCAAAGGTTTGATCTATACTAATCTAAGAACACTTCTATATCAGTTATGAATCAAACTTTACACAAACATTGTCTTCATTTATCAAAACTTTCACTAGCACTTCTCTGAGTGAAGAAATTCCTTCTTCAGAAAGTCTGTTTCAGAAATTGACTTCAACACCTGCACATATCTTCAGATTTCTTCAAACCAATGATACATAAATCTCCATACTACTTTTGCGCAATCATATCAACCATTAGTTCTTCAAAAGAATCCTTAAAACTTTAATTTGATCCTTAAGATCAAAGGTATGTCAAAAACTATCTTCTAGAAATGGCGACTTTGACATGGTCAACTTCTTAAGTTGATTTCTCACAGCACAGATCCCGTTTTGCTAAATGCTTTTAGCCATAGCTTCCTTACCTTCTAACTTAGATTTTGAATGCTCACTCATTAAAAACTTTACACTATACACTGTGATCTAAGCAAAACATTGACACGGAAAAGTGCGCGACTCTGAGAAGTCTATCTACAGATTCTACATACCAATGTTCCTATTGATCATACTCACAATAGAAAAGGAGTTGGATCATAAAATTCTGAACATAGCTTCATTAGCTTCCAGATTAGATGTGTACAAAAGGATTTCTGATCCACATGATCAGACTGAGACAAATCTATGAAATACCCGATGCTATTTTCTAAAGATGACTCTCTTCACATCTATCTCTATGACACTTGTTCTCTAATGACTCTCCCCCTTATTTCTTTACATCATTGACTTATATACATATGGTTTTAGACTTATCCCGCGTCTATTACATTACTCCTTATCATCCTAAGGAATATCTATACTCAGATTACAAGAATTTCCACCTGTAATGTACATATGTATACAAACTTCACTTCTGAGATCTCTTCACTTTCTCAAGTGTCTTTTTCCACTTCAATCTGATCATGAACTTGCTTCAATCTCTTTGTAATCACCAATTTGTGATTGGTTTGTTCCAACAGCTCCCCCTCAATCACTAATTGTGATTATTCCATTCTTCTTCACTCCTACCATCTCCTTGAATCTTTGTAGCTTAGGTCCATCCAAGCTTTTTGTTAACATATCTGCAACTTGTTCTTTTGTTGGAGTATACATCACTTCAATCTCTTTATCAAGTACCTTTTCCCTCAAGAAATGATACTGAATCTCTATATGCTTAGTCCTGTCATGAAAAATAGGGTTAGCTGCCAAATATAACGAACTCATATTGTCTCCAAAATTAATTGGAGTACTCTAATCAGTTCCAAAACTCTTCAACAAGGTTTTTAACCATATTACTTCTTTTGCAGCCTCTACCAATCCTTTATACTCAGCTTCTGTAGATGACAAAGCAACTGTATGTTGCTTCTTTGAGCACCAAGAAACTAGTTTATCTCCAATATAACAAAGATACCCATGAGTAGACCTTCTATCATCTGAATCACCTGCCCAATCTGCATCACTAAACACTTTGATTCTTGTATTAGAAGTAAATCCATAGTACAAACCTTCACTTAGGGTTCCTTTGATATATCTGAGTACCGTTTGAGCTGCAATCCAATGAGTCTTCTTTGGACAATGCATAAATTGTGATAACACACCTAATGCATATGATAAATCTGGCCTTGTCAAAGTAGCATAGATTAAACTACCTACCAAACTCTGATATTTCTTCATGTCATTGAATTCTTCACCTCCATACCTGCTTAACTTATGATTTACCTCCAATGGTGTGCTTGAAGGCTTGCAATCCTCCATGTTGAATTTGACCAGAAGATTCTTCACGTACCTCTCTTGTGTAACATATAATCCATGTTGAGTATATACAATCTGCATTCCTAAGAAATAAGATAAGTTTCCCAAATCACTTATCTTAAAATCCTTCTCTATTTGTTTCTTAAGCTCATTGATTCCTTGAGCATCTGTACCTGTGACAATAATATCATCAACATAAATACACATGTATATGTATCCATTTTCACTTGCCTTCACTAGCAAGCTACTATCTACCTTTGATGCTTGAAATCCACATTCATTCAAGAACTTAACAAGCTTGTAATTCCATGCTCTTGGAGCCTGCTTCAACCCATACAAAGCTCTCTTGAGCTTACACACATAATCTGATCCAATTGAATCCATGAAACCCTCTGGTTGCTCCATGTACACTTCATCTGCAATGTATCCATTCAGAAATGCATTCTTCACATCTAATTGTGATAGCTTCCATCCTTTACAAGCAGCAATAGCAATCAATGATCTAATTGTAGACATCTTAGCAACAGGTCTAAAGGTTTTATCATAATCTACCCCATAAGTTTGGGCATAACCTTTGACCACAAGTCTAGCCTTGTATCTAGACACCTTACCATCTACAAATCTTTTTGTTTTATACACCCACTTACATCCAATGACTTTTCTGATTCTTTGGTCTTGGCACCAATTCCCACGTTTCATTTTCAAGTAGAGCATCATACTCTTCTTGCATTGGCTTCTCCCAATTCTGTTTTCCTTTAGCTTCTTCATATGTGATTGGATCCTCTTCTGTCTTCACAATGTAAGCATAATCTTTTGTTGTTAGAAAAGATGTATCATAGCTATACCTGATAGGATCTTTTCTTTCCCTTGAGGATCTTCTGACCTTTGCACTTCTTGAAGTCTCAGCCACATTTGATTCTGGATCAAATCTTGGCCCATCTTCAATATTATTCTGCAATTTACTTTTACAATCAACATCATCAATATCTTCTTCATACATACTTACTTTTGTCTTCCCTTTTCTTTGTATTTCTTTGTCATCTGCATAATCATTTGTTGACCCTGTATACCATGTGCTTTGCTCATCAAATGTAACATCTTTGGTAACAAGAAATTTCTTTGTAGATGGACTCCAAAATCTGTAACCCATCTGTCTATCATCATACCCAATAAACACATACTTCTCTGCTTTGGGTTCTAGCTTATGTCTCAATTGTGAAGAAACATAAGCATATGCTAAACATCCAAACACCTTACAATGATCAAGAGTAGGTTTCTTACCCCACCATGCTTCATAAGGAAGTTCTTCCCTCCAATGCTTTACAAGGTAACCTATTCACAAGGTATGTTGCAGTGTTGATAGCTTCTGCCCATAAGTAATTTGGGCAATTCTTTTCCTTCATCATTGCTCTTGCAAATTCTACAAGAGTTCTATTTCTTCTTTCTACAATTCCATTCTCTTGAGGAGAGTACCTGCAAGTTAATTCTCTCTTTATACCTGCAGTCCACAAATAATCATCAAACTCTTTAGAGAAATACTCTCCCCCTCCATCTGATCTCAACCTCTTGAGCTTTTGTCCTGTAATCCTTTCTGCATAAGCATGATAATGCTTGAATGTCTTGAACACTTCTGATTTGTCCTTGATTACATATAAAGTAACCCATCTGGTTGCATCATCAACAACAACACATAATATCTGGATCCATTTATGCTATAGTCCCTTGAAGGACCCCACACATCTGTATGAACCAATTCAAGCATATTTGAATACTTATATCCTGATTTATTGTATGAACTCTTGTGTGCTTTACCTAATTGACAAGCTTCACACTTGTACACCATATGTTGCCCTTCAACTTTTGGCAAACCAAGCACCACATCATTACTTGACATTTCCTTTATGGCTCTCTCATTGAAATGACCTAGCCTTTTATGCCATAGGTCTAACTCAGACATCTTTTGACTTCCATAAGTAAATAAAGCAT
>CM035428.1:114047044-114157044 GCA_020310875.1 Ceratopteris richardii
TGTTGTGCGGTCTGCCGGATGTAGTTTTGTAGGAGGTCGTGAGCGAGGGTGTGCTCAGATACTCGAATGCCTCGGGCCAGATCAGCCTCGAGCTTCTCCCAGTCGATCGGTTGCGGTTCGTCGGGTGGCGGGAGTTGGTAATGCGTGGAATAAACCATTCGCTCACAGGCAAAAAGTTGCAATAAATGTGTGGGCCTGCTGATGAATACCTCGGAATGGTATTCCCAAAACCCGGTGGTGAACATCTCTTCAAAGGTTTGTTTGTAGCATGCCGGGAGGTATTTTATCCTACAGTGCCAGGCATAACACACCCGGAGCGATGGCGTTGTGCTCATGTCATATACTAGATCAAAGTTACCATGCTCAAATCCCGGGGTGTTTACATGCGGTGCCTTGACGCGTCGGAAGACTTTAAATATCATTTGCATCATGTCCAAAATTTTGACAGTCATATGCGCGGCGATATCATCCATATGCTTCAGGCGAGGGAGCCAGTGACGGATTGTAGCCATCATATAGCCAACAGTGGGCAACTCGGTAGGTGGCTTGAAGTAGGGGTAATTCAGCCAATCCTGACACTGCCTATTGTTTTGTACTTTGATAGCGAATGCAGTCTAGGAGCGGCGTCGTGGTACTGGTCCCCAGCAAGGATTATACTTTAAATGTAAGGGCGCTTTCACCCATGTGCTCATCATTTCTGGGTACTCCTGTAAAAGACGTGTACGCCAATCTGGTTGATAAATAGTGCCTTGTTGCGCATCCAGTGGCAAGTCTTCAGGCTCGAACTGGGTTGCATGTGATGGCTTCTTGCCAGTTCGCTTTTCTATGGCCAGCTGGTATTCGGCCATTAGCATGAAGTAAGGTTTGTATTGAAGCTCATGCCCGGATATGTACCTGCGTGGGGCCAATTGAGCAAAGTAGGGAGATTGCAAAATTCGTTCTTCGATCATGGCCATAGCATGTAGCTGGGCCCCGACTCTAGCTGAGTGCGTTGTTCCAATCTCCTCCACAGTCTTCATCCATGCGGGGGTCGGAAGTTCATAGGTCATCTGGCCTTCGGCCGTGACTTGTCCGCCTGGGATGGGTATTGGCTCGTATGCCTCTTCAAACGTTTCCTCCACCGGAATGGGTATGTGCTCGTCGTCAGCTGGAATCTCCGGTGGGGAATCAGGCCGTGGTGGTGCTTCGTATACATCTATGCGTGATTGGAGAGTGGTTACCTGGGCCCGTAATGCGTTTAGTTCCTCTATGAGTTCAGGAGAGGGGTCCACAGGTTCTGGTACTTCTGCTGCCACTGGTAGTTGTTGTGGTGCCGTTTCTCTGAGCTGTAGTAACTTGTGATCTTCTTTTAGCTTCTGATGCTCTTCGTTCATTCGATCGTAGTCCTCTAGCAGTCGAACGTGGTCATCTAACAACATCCGCATCGATTCAGATGGGATTGCCTTGAATCTGCTCGGACTTAATGGTTGTTCAGGGTGGTCCAGTGCCGCTTCCAAATTTTCTCTATTCTGCGCTTGGAGTCTCACGTTCTCCTCCTGGGCTGCGGCTAGGTGCCTCCTGAGTAGGCCCATATTTCTGGTCAGCGTCGCGTTCCTAATTGTTTGGGCTCGAAGCAGGTTGTCCAGATCAGCAGTGGCTTCTTTTGTCTTCTCTTCACTTTCTAGCTCTAGCTTATGATATGCCTCTCTTAGTTCTTGGTATCGCGTATTTAACGAGGCATTCTCGATCGACAATGAATTAAGCTGCGACTGTAATTCATTCGTCGTCCTCTGCAGCTGTTGATAGTTGTTGCCAAGAGATGCAAACTCATCTCGTACTTGTGACATACATGTGAACATTTGTTGAAGTGCAGTGTCTATGGTGGGCAATAATAGTAATGAAGTGTTAAGTGAGGATGCAGTAGAAGTAGATGCAATGGGAATGGGGAATGGGGTTGGGAAGGTGCATGCAGTGGTGATCATGGAAAATTGTGACGTACCTAAATATGATGGTGCTGTGAGTGGAGTGGGTGCTGGTGCGGTGGGTGGTGAGATGTCCATGTCATTGGACGTGTCAAGTGCGGTGACTGTGAAAAGCGGTGTGTATGTGGGTGGTTGTGTAGGTGTGAAGACGGGATTTACAAATGTAGAGTCATTTACAGGGGGGATGGCTGGAGTAGCTTGGTGAAAAGGGGATATAGGGGTTATGGTGGGTTGGGGAGGTGAAACTGGTGAGAAGGTTAGTGGGGTTAGAAAGGTGAAAGGGGGTCTTAAAGGTGGGGGAAAAGATGGGAAGGATGAAGGGATGAAGGGGTTAACATGTAGACGAGGTGGGGTGGGTGCGGGCATGGTGGCGTGAGTGGGCGGGGTAAAGATTTGGGTTATGTTTCCGTGGACTGGTGTGGCTGTTGGAGGAGCAGGTGGGTGTGCTGGGGATACAGGATGGGTTGGTGAAACATGAGGTGAGAGAGGAGTAGATGGTGTGGATGTTATTTCAAGGATAGTGGTAGTATGTACAACGGTAGTACGTGGCGGGGAGTCGACTAGGATGGCTTCTTCGGTGAAGGATCTTTCCGGCCGTAGGCGTGCATCTTGCGCCTGGTGGGATGATTGAGCACCTACCGGAACTCGAATATATTCACCGGGTTTCGATAGTAGGCGAACTCTACGAGGGTCATATTGGGGGAGTGGCTTCCTTTGTAAATACCTCAGTGCTTCGACCGGGCCGATGGATTGGACCAGTTCTCTGAACCCTCTGATGTAGACTTCTTCAAATCCTCCGGAGACTAGTTCTTGTTCGATTAGGGCCTGGCTCTCTTCTTCAGTCAATTTCTTCCGTGCCCAGACTTTCTCCATCGTACGATATAATTTCTTGATTGCCAGCGTGTAAGCTGCTGCTTCGAAAGTCTCCTCTTCGTGCGTGCTGGTGTCACCGTGTGCATCGGTTTGTTGGCCTTGGCCGTCTGTCTGTCCTTGTTCTTGGGAATCATGCGTGCCCTGGCTGGCTTCGTCATCACCTTCGTCATCGTCGGTGGCTGTTCTTTCGTCATCAGAGCTCGACACAACTTGTCCTTGTGGCAGATCCCGCGGTGTGGTAGGATAACTGGGGCGTTCATATTCTTGGGAGAACATCTGTGCCTCTGAAAACTGGAATTCATTTGAGAATGCATCAGGCATTTCAAAATCGAATGTTGTGTTTATTGGTTCTGCCTCCATGTGTGGTATTGGGAAAGAAAAGGCGTCCGCACCAATAGTGGTGGGAGCTTCTGCTGTCGTGGTGGTGGGTTCTGTGGTTGTAGCTACCTGAGGTGCAACGGTACTAGTAGTGCCCTCCGTGACCACTGGTCTAGACAACCTTATGCGAATAGGTTGCACTGTGGGAGCGGCTTCTGTCGGTGATCGCTCTGGAGAGGGTTGTGGTGATGGTGACTCTGGTACTTGAAGGCAAGGAATGGTGCCTCTCATGCGCTTACCTGCCCGTGTTCTACTGGGCTTCCTGGCTTTCTTCGTCGTTCCTTTGAATGCTTTCAGCTCTTCTCCTGTTAATGCGCGTTCAATTGGCAAATCATAGGCCAAGCACATATAAACAATTCTGGTGAGCGCACAACATCCATTAAGCACTTTCTTGCGTTCCCATCTGTGTTGTGCCAAATACATTTGATCAATGATCCAGCTCGCCAGATCAACCGTCTGAGGTCCCGTACATGCCAAATACAATCCAAACCATATTCTCTTATGTGGCATGGTAAATCTGTCCTGAGCGGGGAATGCGAAGTGTTGCATGCATATCCATAGCGGCTTTGACAGCTCAGGTGTAATTGCTGAGATCTCCTCCCACTTAGTGACATCCCCACGTTTCATAGGGTCTGGAATTAATCTTTCTCGATCTGTGGGCGTGTGGGTGCCATGAATTTTGATGGCCGCTCTGATTAAATCCTTTGAGAGGTAAAACCTTTTGTAGGGTGGATCATCCACTAAAGAAGGCAAAATAAAAGTTTCGGGGATATCCTTATTCTTTGAGGCCAGCAAAGTAGTGATTAAATAATAACACCTGTAAAAGTCAGGTTTGGGCAGAGGATCACTGAAATACTCCGTGAAGCCTGCTCTGGCCCAAATGTGAGTTAAGTCTTGGGTGTTCTGTAGGGCTTCGAACTCTCTGGAGAAGAATTGGTATTTTCCCCAAGTGCGGTCATCAAATGTCAAATTAGATTCAAATATAAAATCCGCGTCCGCTAAGGGTCCTGCAAGTCCCTGAAACCAGTGAGAGTTACGGTGTATCTTTTCTGTGTAGCCCATAGGTGGGTTGTTGATGGGCATGGGCCCTGGAAATCCTTGGAATTCTGGCGGTGGAGCAGTCGGGTGGGATTCTGCTCGTAACACGTTGAGGGGCACTGTCGCTACACTGGGGCCTGCTCCTGATGGTCCTTCGTCGGTTTGCATGATGACTGATGCGTTAATGAGAAAGATCTGCTACAAAAGATTAACACATTAGCATGGAAATTAATTATGATCCCATTAAAGTGAGACCGCAATCCCTTTCCATAACTGATGCGTAACCCGTGTAGCCAAGTGCTGTGATGTGATGGATGCAATGCTTCTTGCAGCACTAGTGCAGGCCTCTAGACACCTACACGTTTCAGATCATGCATACATTTTTTGATGAGATGAGATTATGAGTGATGTGTGATGATGGTGGGTGAATTTATACAAGGTTTAAAGGTTAGTGATTTATTACAAGGTTGTATGTTAGTCGGGGGGTAGTTAGACAATGGGTTAGGGGAAGACGGTTGGACACGCTTCGGTATCCATTTCCTAAGAGTCTTTGAGTGGCTGGTGGGTTTCTGCTGAGGGGCAAAAGGTAGTATCGGGTGTGGTGGTGTTGAGGGATGGAAAGATTTGTGAGGGGTATATATTACATGGCTTATGGGTTGAGCTATGATACATGGTTTGGGTACCCAAATCTGCGTGGGTGTGGGTCTATGGGTAAGGTATTTCTTGGCGATCCAAATTTGTCGAATGCTCGGACCTGTAGAAGGAGGTCGAGGGGATGGTGGATACTGATTCTGTTTCTGTTCTGCCTTTTTCTTGTCGATCTCTGCTTGGTTGGAGTTCTTCGGTGCTTTTTGTCCTTTTGGCACCCATATTTGTCTGGTGCCGCTTCCTTTGGGTGGCCTAGACTGCTTTCCTTGTTGTGTCTTCTGATACTGCAGTCGGTCTGGGTTCCTTCTTCGTGGGTGACTCTGTTGTTGTTGAGGTTGAGAGGTCTGATGGACGCTCTGCTTTGGAAAAGAAGGGAGATCCAACACTTGCGTGACCTGCCCATTAGGAAGTGGTTCGTTCTTTAACTTTAATCTAGGCCAGTCCGCAACAAGTTTGGAAGGATGAGCACCGCAGGGTGTCGTGCTCATTTGGCTGCTGATGCAACCCACCTGACCGCTGATTGTGTCCATCTGCCCTAGCGGATGGGTAGCTGCCTCTTCTAGTTTGCAGGAAGTCCCAGGGAAGATCTCCTGTCGTCCCTCTGATTGACAACTGTCCATAGCCGAGCCCGAGTGGGTTGGTGTAGACGTAACGTGACTGGTCTGACCCAAGATCTTCCGGTCTTCCGTCGCATGTATTTCATAGGGTCTAGGGTTACACACCTCAGTTGGAATGCCGTTAGGGAAGTCAAGCGGTATCACTCGCTTCTGCTCTAAGGTTCCAATCTGTAAGGAGCCTTGTCTAAGATTTAAGTCCACTGAGTGATCGTATAGCCAATCTTGGCCAAGGATTAGGGGTTCTATCAGGTCGTCATCATGGCACACTAGTAGCTTCGCTGTCATGGTCACATCTTTAATGAGGATAGGAAGGTCCACCTCACCCATGCAAGGGGTTTCCATGCCTCCTAGGCCTATGAGGTATGCCTCAATTGGCCGCATTTCTATTCCTGAATCCTTATAGTGGGACCATCTAATCGCACTAGTCGCAGCACCTGAGTCAATTAAAGCCTTGAGTTCTTGGCAAGGGTTGCCGTGCCCTAGCCTAATGGTAATGAATGGTCTCCTGTCCACTATGCTAGGATGAGTGGTTGACTTTACTTGACACATAGCCATGGGATATCTGGGTGATGTTTCCAGATGGTTATAATGTTCTCTCCCTAGTCCTTGTCTTCTTAGCTTCATGCGCTTAATGCGTTCTATTGCTTCTGCCTGAGCTTCCGCTCGTATTCTATTTTCTTCCTCCTTACGCTTCTTTGCCAATGTGAGTCGTCTAAGCATATCCTCAGTAAGAGGTTCCTGATATAGCTTGACTCTACAGCCACTAATGTAATTAGGCATTATATCTCCTTCTAAGGTGGCTAACTGTACTGCTCCACTAGTCGAAAGTCTGTTAATGATCATAGGTCCATAACCTCGCTTTTCTAACTTCCGTGCGTGCTGTTTCAGCGTATATACTAGAACTAGATCTCCTTCTTTTAAACCTTTATCTTTCACATGTACATCAAAATATGCTTTCTGTCGCTTCTTCGCTGCGTATATTCCTGCTGCTGCTTTCAGCCTGGTTTCTCCTAATCGTTCCAAGTCCATTATTCTCGCTGATAATTCATGGCCGGTCCACTGATGTTCTTGTGCAACCTTAAGGGTCGGTATCAAGAAGTCCAAAGGAAGCACTGCATTCTGACCAAAAACCATCTGAAAGGGAGTTGCATTGAGTACGGTCTTGTAGGCCACTCGATATGCCCAAACAACGTGGTGTAACTGTTTGTCCCAATCTGAACGTTTGTTGTTCACTAGTTTTGTCAGTACGTTACAAAGTATCTTGTTAGTGCTTTCAGCCTGACCATTGGCCTGAGGATGATATGGTGCAGATTTCTTGTGAATCACCATAAAATCCTGTAACAAATATTCAATGACTTGGTTTAGAAAGTGAGTGCCTCGATCGCTCACTAACTCTATAGGCAATCCATATCTTGTAAAGACATTTTCAAATAAGAATTTTGCAGTTGTGTGTGCATCATTCTTTTTTGTGGCTTTTGCCTCTACCCATTTCGTCAGATAATCTGTGGCAACAATAATGTATTCCGCATGTGTACCTTTTGCAGGGGGGTTAATGGGTCCTACAAAGTCTATACCCCACTTTGAAAATGCACGTCCGCCCATCATGGGTTTCAATGGCATTTCATCTCTGCGAGTAGGAAACTGAGTTCTTTGGCACACGTCACATCTCTTTACATAGGTATGTGCATCCATGTGAAGAGTGGGCCACCATAATCCTGCGAAGAGAATGGCTTTGACTATCCTATCTGGTCCAAAGTGACCTCCTGCAACACCTTGGTGTGCAGTCTCTAGTATGCTCAGATAATCGCTTTCATGAACGCATTGTCTTAGATATCCATCTCGTCCTCTTTTGTATAAATTATCGCCAATAAGTGAGTAGTCTTGAGCTTCCTGCTCTAGACTGCGTTGTCGAGCTAAGGTCATTCCTTGAGGGAATGTGTTCGTCCTCAAGTATGTCACTAAAGGTGCACTCCAGTCTGGTGTGAGAGACACGTGATATAGTGTAGCATGCTCTACTGGTGGTGTTTCACAGCAAACATGGCATTCCTTACACAACTTGTAGACATCTGCTTCCATCGTAGGCCAATATACTCCTAATCTATGCAGAGTCTGTAATGTTCGATGTTTTGAATGATGTTGCTTTAGTGCACCTATGTGTGCTAATTGCAACCAATTCGCATGTTCTGATTCATCTACACAACAAGCAAGAATCTTTTGATTATCCTGTTTATATATGCTTCCTGCCATTATTTGGTACCTCTGAGACTTGGTAATCTCTCCCTCTTTGATCTTTATCCTAGGATTCTTGGGTCCGTATGTCAGAATAGGGACTATAGGCTTAGCCCATTCTGGTGCTATCTCAAGGTTAAACAGGTATGCATCTGGTAATTCATCCGCTACTCCTTGAGGGGCTTCTCCTGAGGTTAATCTTGAGAGGTGGTCAGCTCTAAGATGCGTCTTCCCCTTCCTAACTACCACTTCAAAATCATACTCCATGAGTAATAGAAACCAGCGTATCAGTCGTCTTGTGTTACATGGTTTGTTGACTAAATATAATAGGGCTTGATGATCTGTAAAGAACTTGAATTTGTTGGCCAACAAGTAGTGCCTAAACTTCTTTACTGCGTAGATCATCCCTAATCCTTCTCGTTCCGTCGTGGTGTAATTTCTTTCTGCTGCGTTCAATTGTCTGCTCGCGTAAGCTATGGGGAGATCTATGTTACCTTCATTCGTGGGTTGTGCTAACACACATCCTATGGCGTAATTGGATGCATCCACATGTACATGGAATGGCTTACTCCAATGTGGGGTAGTCAATATAGGTGCTGAGCACAAGCGTCGTTTAAGTTCATTGAATGAATTTTCACATTCATCTGTCCACTCAAAATTGGTCAAAAGAGAGTACAGAGGCTTGGCTATGATTGCATACATGTGTATGAATCTCCTATAATAACCGCAATGGCCCATAAATGCCTGTACCTCTTTCACATTAGTTGGTCTAGGTAATTCTGCAATTACCTTCACCTTTTCCTCGTCCGTAGAGATTCCATTTTTTGACACAATGTGTCCTAGAATTTTGCCTTGTCTGACCATGAAAACGCATTTTTCTGGGTTCAAACAGACCTGATATTCTCGGCATTTGTCAAATACTTGTCTTAACTCTGGAATATGTGTCTGTCTTACATTTGAATGAGCACATAAGTCATCGACATAAACTTCCAAGCTCTTGCGTAAGAATTCCTTAAAAACATGACACATGAGTCGCTGGAAAGTGGCGGGTGCATTTGTTAAGCCAAATGGCATTACACAAAATGCGAATATGCCCCATTCTGTGGCAAAAGCCGTCTTGTGTTGATCTTCTGGAGCAATGGCTACTTGGTTATAGCCTGAGAATCCATCAAGAAAGCTGTAAACTTCCTTGCCCACAACTCTTTCCAATAGATGTTCCGTGATAGGAAGAGGATAACTATCTCTAATCGTTGCAGCATTAACTTTTTTAAGGTTAATACACACACGCAATTTTCCATTCTTCTTGGGCACAACCACAATGGGGGATACCCATTCGGTATGCTCAATTTCGTAAATGAATCCTGCTTCTATCAAGCGATCTATCTCCTCTTTAATCTTCGCAGCGTAGTTATCATTATACGTGTACGGTTTCTGTTTTGTAGGTTTTGCATCTGGAGTCATAGGGATTCTATGAGAACATATATCTGGATCTACTCCTTTCAAATCTTTATAACTCCAAGCAAAAACATCTCTATATTCGCGCAATAGGGCAACTAACTCTTCTTCTTCTTCAGTTGTCAAATCATGCCCTATGTATGTACATTTTTCTTCTTCTCCTTCTATGGCAACTATTACTTTCTTGGTTTTCTCTCGATTATCATATACTTGTCCGTCATTCGCCTTTCTATTGGGCATTCGTACCATAATCCTTCTATTTTCGATTTCATATTTCTTGAAGTTCTCAGGTACTTCAAACAAAGATTCTTCTTTTTCTGACATGGTGTCTTTCTTCTTTCTTTTCTTACCTTCACTCTTGTTCGTTACTTCTGTGGCTAACCTTACCTCATTCGTAATGTCCTCGTGTCTCTGAGTGTGAGTCTCTACTTCGTAGAAATATTCTTCCTCTGATGCGAATGGAGAGTCCATAATAATTGATTCTAAATCAAAATCGCTTGCATCCTCAAATGCATCAGTGCTAGCTTCACACTCTTCTAAAATTGCATCGCACATGATTGGCTCTATCGTGAAAACTGAAATGTCATAGCCATCCTCGTCACAGTGGGGTGTCCATTGTTCTTCATTGATGGCTACATCCATGGTTGCTAGTATTTCTGCCCAACCATGGGGTTCAAACTCTTCGTCTGGGAATACTACGGGTGCATAGGCTGGATCTTGAAGGGTTCGTGGATGTTGTTCTGCACCTAAGGTCCTGGCTTCTAATCTTTCTTCCTCTTGTTTGGCTACTTTACACATCCATAAATGGGTATCCTCATGCAACCAAGAAGGATCTGATTCTAATGAGTGCACGGATTCCGTCTCTGCTGGTGTCTTATGGATGGTATTCCATTGTATTGGGGGCACATCTCTATGTGAATAGTCTTTAAGATTGACTTTGGTAGTCACTCCTAAATGTTGCAAGTACAGAGAATTAGTTCCCCAATCTTGTACAATTTGCAATTGACGCATGAATGGTCGTCCCAATATCATCTCATAAGCACGATTTTTCGCAAAGTCACAAATGGCAAAGGTATGCTCAAATTCTACACCACAAGTGGTGAGAGATATGCCTTCTAGTAAGCCTAATGGTTTTTCTATGTGTCCATCAGCCATTTGTAGCTTCATCCTGGTGGGTCTGAGTGCTGGCTTACCCCAACGTTTCCACAAAGCGGTGGTAGCGATGGCTACTCCGGCTCCTGAATCTAAGATGGCTTTCGTGGTGTAGCCCTGATGGGTTATTGGAAGATATGTGTTACCTTCCTCTCCTTCGCTTACGTCTCCAATCTTTTCCACGGGTATCTCTGGTACCTTCTTATGTGATCCTATCTGAGAGGGTGTGGTAGCTAGCTCAGGGAATTGATTTGCTACATGCTTCCACAATTCTGGTTTTACCTTTAACAATTCCTCCAGAGTGAGATTACACTGTACTTTCGTATTCTTGATCACTTCCGTGTTCCTAGGGATCACTGATTCTTCATTCCTCACTATTATCGTAGGTGCTCTCATACTAATAGACTTAGCTTCCCAAGGTCCTGTGAACTGAGGTAATTCTTGTAAAGAATTAGATTCAAATCCTGTGTGTTCACTCAGTTGCTCCACCTCTACATCATCATATATAGAGGGGATGTCTTGGGGAAATTGTTCCTGCAAGTCGTCTATTTCTTGAATAGGAGGATGAGTTCCTTGTTCTTTTCTCCATTTCTCTTCTTGTATTTCTCTCAAAAATTTGTGTGAGTACCTATGTATGGAAGACAAGTTGTCTTGACTTTCTGTATTGGGTACTTGAGACAGGGATGGTGCAATCCTTTCCTGTGTCTCTGGGACAATAGGGTTCCTAGACTGATCCTTTTTCTCTTTGCTTTCTATCAAGTGTTCTAGCCTCTCCATTAGTCCTTGAAAGTGTAATTCCGGTTTTGCCATGTTATTCCAATTAAGATATCTAGAGGCTTCAAACAAAGCTTGTGCTAATTCTACCATTTTCATGCAAAGTTTAGTTCTCTCGATTTCTAGATCAGCTCGAGGGTAGTTTTTACTCATTTCCGTTACTTGAGGTCCCTCTTTTATTCTAGCCTGATATGCACGAAACATCATGTCTAAATCTTCCGGTATGGGTTCCGCCAAAACTAATCCTGATTTTTGAGCTGGGATTTCTTGGTTTAATTCTTGTGAAGTCAATTCTTGGATTTTGGCTCTAGATTCCTTCAAACTTCCTTCCAACTCACTTATCTTTTTACTCCACTTTCTCTTGATTCTTTCTCTAGAATCTTTCCAAGATTTTGTCTTTTTACTGCTAGATTCTGCAACTTCACTAGTTCCTGCTACTTTCTCTTGATTAAGCTGTTGGTTTTGTAAGAGTGCCTGGGCTCTGGTTATAGCTTGGATAGGCACGTATGTAGGGTTAGATCCATCTGCGTTGTTTACAATACCTATCACGTTGATCGGTGTCACATTTGAAGTGTTAACTGGGTTCTTAGGACAATCTTTGATTATGTGCTCTTTGCCACAATCGGCACAAAAGCCCTGTATGTTATAGTACTGTGATTGCCTTGCTATTGGGGGATGTGGACAATCCTTTATGAAGTGATCTCCTTGGCACCTAAAGCATGGTCCTCTTGGGCCCTGTAGTCTTTGTTGTCTCAGTTGGGGCCGTGGGTTTGGGTTTGCGTACATCACATTAGCATAGTCTGGCTCCCAACTAGGTTCCATTGGTGGACTATCATAATGATATGTCTCCACATGTTCTGGTGACTCCGTGTAATAAGCGGGTGGATTAGTTACATGCATAGAGTCAAAACTGTTTGAGTTCGGGTCACTTTCTGTGATCAAGGGTGAAGAAGGCACTAAGGCCCTACTTAGGTTCTCTTCCGCAGCAGCGTATTTGACTGAGATGACATTCGCTGGTGGGGGTGGCTGCTGAGCTAAGACGGGTTGAGGTCTCTGTTGAGCCTGGTATGGGTAGTTCTGAGGAGACCTATAGTAATAAGGCTGAGCATTGTATTGGCCTGGATACCTACCTGGCTGCTGGTATGTTTGCGGGTAGTTCTGTCTCACGATTTGTTTGTTGTATGGGCAGTCTTGAGCCGTATGATTCGTGTATCTTCTCTCAATTGTGCAATATTGGCCACTAGGGTTGGCTTGAGGTTGAGGTGCATTGGGACACACGTTTGCCAAATGATTTCCACCACAAGTGTAACAACGTACGTTTGTTGGTAGCTTGGGCACCTGTTTACTAGCAACTCCTAGTTTTTGGGCCACTTTTTCTGCTAGGTCCTCTATCGAATTAGACAATCTTGTGGATGCTAAAGAAGAACAATCTGAGTCTTTATAGACCTTTGAGAGTTCCAATTCATCTCCTAGGTTGTCCTCGATGTCTATACATATTCTTACACACTCCTCTAGCGTTCTGGGTTCTTTTAGGTACACATAGGAGCGTAGTTTAGCGCTCAACAAGCCATCTAGGAACAGTGATACTTGTTTGGCTTGTGAGGGTAGCTCTTGCATTGGACATCGTTCGACATATTGTCTGAACCTACGTCCTGCCAGTCTAACTGTTTCCTGAGGGGTTTGTTTAAAGCTATGAATCAACGAAGACGTGTCGTGTCTAATCCCACTTTTAGAGAATTCAGTGATGAATGACTCTAAAAAGTGATGGATGTCTCTAAATTGCCTTTGTTGCAATGGTTGGAACCAAGTTAAAGCGGTATTCTTTAACGTTAGTCCAAATGCATTGTATTGCGTGAACATGTCCTCGACTTGTTCTGCTCTTAGTACTTGCTTGAATTCTGCAACATGGTCATAGGGATCTCCTGTCCCATCAAAATAATTCTTCATTGATTTTACTAATTGAGTGGGTCTCAATACTCTTGCGTGTTCACGTGGTCTAGGTAGAGGAAAATCATCTCTACCACCTAGTATTCCATGATCTCTTTGTCTATCCGCTCTATTAGTGTCTGTGGTTGTTCTATCTCTCCCTATGGGGTGATTAAAGCTTACTTCTGGTCCCTCTTTATTTCCTTCTCTTTGATGTCCATGGGCTGAGGATGTTCCTGCCCCTTGTTGATTTGCATTCATGTTTGTTCTAGGTGGAGGGAATACCAATTCACCTCTCCATGTGTATGTGTTTCTAGCGCGTTCAGGCACCACAAAGACTCTTTCTGAAGTCTCATCCAGGTATACAACCTTTCCAGGTGTATCTGGGTCCTTGAATTCATAAATTGTAATGATGCCTATCTCACCAGGGTGTTCCTTTCTGTACCTCCAAAAGGCTTCATCTGTCTCTTTATTTACAAACAACTCGGTGCTCCTGTTATCTTGAGGGATCCACTCTGGGATGAGTACTCTTGTTAATACGGATTTCCCTCTAGGTGTCCTAGGTTCTTCTAACGGTTCTTTTCCTTGAAATTTCGCTTCCGTCTCTAATTGAATTGTGCCAAACTCATTAGTATCGTTTGGTTGCGTACTTAGAACGTACATGGTTCCTTCCTTGTCTATGTAAGCGTCTCTCTCAAATTTCACCACTGGTCTTTCCAATCCAATGGGTTGATCAGGGTTGTGCAGTTGCACCACTTGCCTTCTCAAACCATCCTCATAGATGCGAGCACCTAATCGGTTGGTTCGGAGAAACTCTAGTTGCGTTCTATAGGGTCCTTCTGGTTTTTCTAGGTATGCTACATGAGACCCTCCTTCTGGTCTGTCTGCGCTAAATGCCATTTCTGATTCGCTAGTCTCTGAGCTCTCGTAGGGGTAATTACTATTCAATTGCTGAGCCCACGATCGAGCAGTAGTTCTTACACTAGCCTCTGATGATCTAAGGCTTCGTCGGTCCGACCTACCTATGTGTCTCCCTGATCTAAGGTTCATTAATTTTCTTCCTTGCACGCTCAATTACACACTTAGATCGTCAATGGTTCTTTGTTATTACTTTCTTGATTCTTTTTAATTTTCTTTGGATTCTTGTCTTAATGTATGCGTCAGGAATTCGACTTTCCGTTATAATTTTGAGTTCTCGTTCCGTCAGACTTATGTTCTTTCCTTTAGGTTTTCGCGTCACACACACCTTTACTTGTAGTCTTAAACTTGAAAGAATTAAGTATCTTGGACTTGAGGCGTTCCTATCGTCGTTAATCCACAATGCTAACGTTTAGCCTAAGCTAAGAATTGACTGAGGGGGTTGAGTAATCTTCCAACCTCGAGTCGGCTTTTCTGGTTGCTCTGATGCCCTGTTGCCCAAGAAGCCGTGCTTCCCAAGCTCTGTTGTCTTCACTGCCTTGCTTGCTTGCCCTTGATTGCCCTTGCTAGACCTGGAAAAATTCCAATATTAGACCAATTCACAATTGAATGATCAAGCACTTGAGTATATACACCTTTTAAGTTCCTTCCCTTTTTGCCCAAATTTTTTAATACTTGCCCCCTAGCTTCCTAGTCCCAAACTGTGTGAACCTCAAAATAGCTTATCCAAAAATAGATGTATTCTTTATGAAAAAAAACAGTTGAGGTCACGTAGTACTCGTCACGAGCTTTCTAACGAGCTATTAAGCTCAAAAAACGGACTTCGGATGAAAAAGTTATGAGCGTTCAGGCCTTGGGGGGTAAAATCTGACAATCAGGTTTTCCTTCAAATATGAGCTAAGGGGTCTCCTATGAGTCTAATGGTCCAAAAATTTCTCAAAAATACCCTCAAATTTGGTCAAAAATTGGAGCCCAAAATTTGCGATGGGGGTGCACAATCGCGATGGTCTGGGACCATCGCGATGGTCCAAGCGAACCGTCGCGATGGCTTGGAATTTGGACAATCGCGATGGCGCAAAAAGGCGAACCGTCGCGATGGCCCGATGTGAACGATCGCGATGGCGTGAGGTCGAACCGTCGCGATGGCCCGAAGTGAACGATCGCGATGGCGTGGAAATGGACCGTCGCGATGGTCCGAAAAATGAACCGTCGCGATGGCGTGATCAGGCGGACAATCGCGATGGCGCGGTCAACGGTCAAAGGTGGACAATCGCGAGGTCCGAAGTGAACCGTCGCGATGGTCACAAGTGCGATGGCGTGAGCCTATCGCGATGGTCCGATTTTGGGCTGTCGCGATGGTCCAAAAAAATGAACCGTCGCGATGGTCTATCTTGACACGTGGCACTGTCGTGGCGATGGCATGGGCCAATCGCGATGGTTCGGGGTCAGCTGAACAATCGCGATGGTCCAAGTGGACCGTCGCGATGGCTCAAGTGAACCGTCGCGATGGTCCAAAAAAGCGAACCGTCGCGATGGTCCGGCCGAGCCGTCGCGATGGCTTGAGCCTATCGCGATGGTGCGACACAATCGCGATGGTCCGAGCCAATCGCGATGGTCCACCAAAATGCGAATTTTCGAGATGCGCCTGTGGATTCGTAGATGCGCAAGGATCGCCTACCTCGTGGTGTGGTCGCCTACCAAAAATTCCGAAAGTTGCAGACCATCGCGATGGTCCGCCACACTCGGCAGATCTTTGACAGAGAGTAAATTTTTACCTTTTCCAAGCTTTCCTGATGCACTGGAGCTCTGTACCTGCAAGAAAACTCAAGAAAACACAAGCACACACAAGCACAAAAGTTCTCTCTCGCTCTCTCGCATGCACAAATGAGGGGAAATGAGGTGAATGGGTGGATATGGTGAATTTTCTGATTTTTTTGGAGATGAAGATGATGATGCGATGATGAAGATGGAGTGTGGGGAAGGTGAAAAACACTAAAAACTAAATAAAAACAACAACAAAAACTGAAATTTTTACCTTCCAACGCCACTTCTTGCTATACTCTTACCATCACACATTCGTCCTAGACTCGATCCCCGGCAACGGCGCCAAATTTGGTGTTGCTCTAGCACAATGGTGAGAACCACGTTAAGAAGCGTCACCTCCTTAATGTCAATCCGTGGGAGAGGTAGGAGTGATATGAAGATCGTGAATGAGAGATGAGGTGAGAGTGAAGGTGAGAAGCACAAAGATGCACACACACATACACACACACAATGAAGAGACAAGCAAGACACAATGGAAGGTGGGAAATTAGTTCTATTACTCAAGAATACTCTTACAAGCTCAAACTAGCTCTAAGCTCACACTAACCAAAATGAACCAACCTCAAAAATGAGCTCCCTAGCTCTTTTTATAGTTTCTAGACTAGTTTTGACCGGTTTCACATCTAGTGACCGGCCTAGTTAAAAAATAGGTCCTAGATGCTATTTGGAAGGGTAAACGGTGTCCAAAAATAACGAAAATTGGTACGCGCATTCTACCTAAGCTCCTCAAGCTCGAGGACTCCTCGGCTTGCACAAAATGGAGCTATGAATTACAAAATGGGGTTTTGTCTATATTACATAGGTTACAAGAGTGATGAAAATCACTGTTGGATGTTTGAAGAGATAATAAAAACATAATTGTTTGAAAAAATGATCCCACTGGCTCCCTGCTCCGTCTTTACATGCTTCCATGTCGTCTGTGCCTCTGACTGTGCCTCTGACTGCTTCCAACAATATACGTCTACATATACATATACGTCTACATATACATATACATATACATATACATATACATATACACACACATATACACACAAATATACATACATAGACATATACATATACATATACATATACATATACATACATATACATATACATATACATATACATATACATATACATATACATATACATATACATATACATATACATATACATATACATATACATATACATATACATATACATATACATATACATATACTACATATACATATACATATACATATACATATACATATACATATACATATACATATACATATACATATACATATACATATACATATACATATACATATACATATACATATACATATACATATACATATACATATACATATCCATATACATATACATATACATATACATATACATATACATATACATATACATATACATATACATATACATATACATATACATATACATATACATATACATATACATATACATATACATATACATATACATATACATATACATATACATATACATATACATATACATATACATATACATATACATATACATATACATATACATATACATATACATATACATATACATACATATACATATACATATACATATACATATACATATACATATACATATACATATACATATACATATACATATACATATACATATACATATACATATACATATACATATACATATACATATACATATACATATACATTTACATATACATATACATATACATATACATATACATATACATATACATATACATATACATATAGATATACATATACATATACATATACATATACATATACATATACATATACATATACATTTACATATACATATACATATACATATACATTTACATATACATATACATATACATATACATATACATATACATATACATATACATATACATATACATATACATATACATATACATAAACATAATCATATACATATACATATACATATACATATACATATACATATACATATACATATACATATACATATAATGGGGGAAGTATCTCAACCCCTATGCAACGACGAAGCGTGAATGACCTCTCTGCACACCAAAAATGCTCTTTCTTTGAACATATGCAGAGAAATCTAGTGAGCTTTTGTAGAATGGTAGGAGACACTAGGAGATTTCCAACAAAACAAATTTCACTCCAAATGGATGCTTACACAAGGAGAAAAAATGTCTACAACATGAGCTAGTTGAATGCTCACAGTTGCTAGTCAAACAGAGACCTCACTTCACTCTAGAAATATTTTCTCAGAGAATATAAAGAGAATGAAGCTCAAATTTTAGCGAACTTTAGAGCACGCTAATAGGTACCCAATTACACCAAAATCATAGCACATGGATAAATAGAAAAGGAGAACCAGCTGTTACAATCGAGAGAAAAATATTTCCAATAGAGCCTACACATAGAGAGAAATATCAATCACACAACTTCACTAAAATGAATGTTGCTCTCCGACCACTCCGAGAATGCTCCACAGACTTGGTGAGCATAAAATAGACGCTAATAGCTATTCAATGAGACAAGAATTACATCAAATGGATACAATATGAGGGAGAAACAATGCTAACAACCAAGGGGTAGAGAGTTGCAACATTGCCTGTGCACACACATAGATATGCCTACTAAAGAAAAACAAACAAGCAAGAAAGGGGCTTGCTTATCACAACTCCAGAACTTAGTGCTCACTTTACATCTAAATTTCCAAGAAGATGGCCCAAAAGAAGTCAGGATACATGCTCCTTTCATAGTGAGAAGTGTGCCCCTAAAATCTAGGAACTACCTTTCCAAATCAGCCTCCTAACTTGGAGGACTTAGTTGAGATGTGTTTGAGTGACTTTTCTTGAGGCAATCTCGTGGCTTTTGGCTTCCTTTGATTTCTCCACATGTCCATAAAATATTCCGCACGAATTTGTAGCTTGAAGCTTGACTTTTAACACTCCCCCTCAAGCTTCAATTCTTCATCCTCATACAAGCTCCTTCATGTTGATGCATTGCTTGAATTTTAAAATCTTTATCCTATCCAAAGCCTTTGTAAAAATGTCAGCAACTTGGTCCTTGGTACCAATATGATGTACTGAAACTTCCTTGGATATCACCTTTTCCCTTATGAAGTGATAGTGCACTTCAATATGCTTGGTTCTAGCATGATAGACAGGATTCGATGCTAGATGAATGCTACCCATACTGTCATAGAAAATTGGATATGTGTCAACCTGCAAATTAAGCTCCATAAATTTCTTAATCCACATTAGCTCACATGTGACTTGAGCCAAAGCTCTATACTCAACCTCGGTGGAAGTAATGCCAGTGTGGGTTGCTTCTTTGAAATCCATGAGATGATCTTGCTACCAAGCATGACTAGGTAACCACTTGTACTCCTATCCTCCTTCGAACCGACTCAATCAGCATCGGAATAAGTTTTGACCTGCATATCATCATCAAATGAATAGAAAAATCCTTCATTTAAAGTGGCCTTGAGATATCGTAACATTCTTCTTGTAGCTTGCAAGTGTGTAGTCCTTGGACTATGCATAAATTGTGATAACACTTCAACTCCATATGCTATGTCGGGCCTAGTTACTGTGGCATAATTGAAAGAGCCTACAATAGATCGATACAAAGTTACATCCTCTAATGGTTCTCCATCAATGGAGCTTAGTTTTACATTAACTTTCATGGGATTTGAAATAGGCTTGCAATGTAGCATCCCAAACCTCTCAAGTAGGTCTAGAATATACTTCCTTTGTATGAGCATAATACCTTCTTCTTTGTATACAACTTCAATGCCAATAAAATACTAAGATCTCCAATATCAGAGATCCTAAACTCCTTTCCAAGCTTTGGCTTGATCTCCTCCATGCCCTTTGTATCATTACCTGTAATTTAAGATCATCTACATACACACACATGTAGACTACAAGTTCTCCTCTTTGTTTGATGAAGAGAGATGGATCCACCTTGCATTGATTGTAACCACATTTGATCAAATAGTCCACCAATCTTTGGTTCCAAGCCATTGGAGCTTGTTTTAGGCCATAAAGTGCCTTCTTCAACCTACGAACATGATGTGGAAACTCTTTATGAACAAAACCTTATGGTTGCTCCATGTATACCTCTTCTTCCAAGTCTCCATTGAGAAAGGCATTCTTGATATCCAATTGGAAAAGCTTCCATCCTTTGGTAGCAGCCATTGCAATGAGTGTCCTAATGGTGCTCATCTTTGCCACGGGGTTGAATGTCTCTTCAAACTCCACTCCATAGGTTTGTGCAAAACCCTTGGCGAGCAATCTTGCTTTGAACCTAGAAATATATCCATATGAATTCCTCTTTACTTTATAAACCGACTTATTACCTATTACCTTCATGTTCTCCTTCTTGGGCACTAGATTCCATGTCTGATTTTTCTCAAGTGCATCGATCTCTTCTTGCATTGCCTCTTTTCGGTGTACCTGCTTGCATCTTCATAGCAATCGGGCTCATGATCTTCTACTACTTTGTTCATATATGCATAATGAGTTGCCATGTATGAATCATGAGTAAACCTTTGAGTTGGATACTTAACTCTAGAAGACTTCCTTTCTTCATGTTTTGGAGGAAAGGATGGTTGATCTATTTCTTTGACGTGGCTTCTTTCTCCATCATGTGTCCTTCATCATCTTCAACTTCATTACCTTCTTCATCCAACTCCACCAATGTTGGTTTGCCTTTGTTGATTGATTATGCTTCATAGCTTGATGATGATCTCCCCCTCCATGGTGAGGTCATGCTTGAACTATCTTCATTGATGGAACACCTTGGACCGCTTAGCTCTAGGTCGATTTGTTCTTCATCATGTGCATGCTTTTCTTCTTCATAGTCCTGCATACAATCATACTTCTTATACAAGGGAGTAGCTCATCAAATGCTACATCCCTTGATATCCTCAAGTCCTTTGTGTTTGGGTTGAAGCACCTGTAACCTTTACGATCATTTGAATATCCTAGAAACACACACTTTTCCACCTTTGGTTGTAGCTTGTGCCTCAATTCACTTGGCACATGTACATAACAAGTACATCCAAATATCTTTAAGTGGGAAAGTGTTAGCTCACAAAATGGTTGGTTTTATGCACTAATGTGGTTCTATTTGGCAGGAAAACATGTTTGATTTCAGGTACTCGAAGGGTGATTAGGTGATTGATGGGAAATATTTGGGGCTACATGACAACTTATTGGTCAAAAAAGGGAGACTGTCAAGGGGGCAATACTTGGAGACATGGATTTTTGTCATAGGGGTCTCTTGTGGTTCTCTTGTGAAGGGAGAGGAAGCACTAAAATATTTTGAGTTGATGAAACTCAAAGGTTTCTCACCAACAATCGCAACATGCCTCTGCATCTTGAAGGCATGTACCCTGCAAGGTGCTCTGGACAGGGGTCAGGAGATACATGCTGATCTTATCAAAGAAGGGGAGTTGGAAAACAAAATGGTGATAGGCACAACATTGGTAGACATGTATGCAAAATGAAGGGCTCTTATAGAAGCTCAAAAGTTGTTTCATGAACTTCTAACACGAAATGTTGTATCATGGGGTGCTCTCATCGCAGGCCATGCTCAACATGAGGATGGGTTCATAACACTCCAATCCTTCTTTGTATCGTTGAAGCATGCGGGGGCATAAAAAAAAAAAAATTATGATTCGAGGTAGGATCATGCATCATCAAATACTGAAATATGGTATGGAGTCTGATGCGTCCATTGCAAATCTTCTCATTAGCATGTATGCCAAGTGTCAATGCCTTCACGAGGCACGCAGCATTTTTGACATGTGCACATGTCGAGATGAGATGACATGGGGAGCCATTATAGCAGGCTACATACATAATGCTGAGGATCCGTTGCCATGTGATTTTTTTAAGCAGTGTGAATGCACATTTTTTGGGAGAGAGATGGTGGTCTGCCCACCCTTATCAGATGTATGGCAGAGAGAAGAAATGGCGGGTGGTTATGCCCCCTAAATGCACATGAGGAAGGGCGGTTGTTTTTTTTGGATTTTTGTTTCTGTTCCTCTCTTCGTTGGCAGGGCAGCGATTTTTTTTTGTTACGAAAGGTGGAAGGGGGGAGGTACCGGATCACTGCAGACTCCATAAGGGCTGCAAGACAAGAGGCCGCGACAGGGAGATGGAGGTCATTAGCTAGGTCAGTACTGGCATGGCGGGTGGCAGCTCTGAGCTTGCGTGAAATTCGTGGTGGACTCACCTTCTTTCCCCTTTCTATCGGACTCTTCCCACTCCATATCATGGACAGCCAACGCAAGTCGGGAGGATCGCCGTTCTCTCCTTGAATGCGTCGAGACAGGTTTCACGACACAAGATTAAAGAAATAAATTCCCATCTTTCTATCCTTGATTTTCACGACAGTTGCGCAAAAAAAAGTTGGGAGACAAACATGCATATATCTACTCTAATCCGGGGAGCACTCCGCGTCCAGAATTCATACAGAGCAACAGCGTCTGCTCTCCTCCTTGCACAACAGCAACGGGGGGTGTTGCTAGTACCAACATTGGAGGTCGGAAGAAAGGCGGGCAGCAGAAGAAATCTGGAGGAGAGCAAATGTCAGAAAACACCAGTTGAGTCAGAGCTTTGAGGAAGGGGGAGAAGTACAGTTGGGTGTCCTGGTCCTCGCTTTACGGCTGTACGTCTCAGGTTGAGAGGGAAGCCCATCTCCTTCTGCTGCCGACTATTGCGGGAGTGATTGGAGAATATTTTCATTTTGGGCTCATTACAGTTATTCGAGGGGAGAGAGGCAGACGTGCAAGTGGCTGGGCTATTTTTGTGGAGAGATCAAAGGAGAGGTTGGGCGTGGTTGTCGACTGCTGGCACTAAGGACGGACAGCTAGAGGAAGTGCGAGTGATGAGGAAGAAGCAAAGCAGGGGGCAGACGGCTGGATGAAATCAGATCTATAAGTGTTGTCCTTTCAAGATTGAAGGGGAGTCACCAACCCACACGAAGAACTTGTGGAGCACATATCCAAAACAGCCGATGTTGCAGACCACTGAAATTGGGAAGATTTAAACACTCAAGAAAATCAAGGCAACAAATCTATGGTGCGCATGATGCAAGTAGCATGAGAAGAAATGGATGGCTTGTAAAGCATGAAGGACTCTCGGCACTGTGCCAGACCAATTCGACGAGGAGCCTGTGGCCTCCTGTGGTCGCCTCCCATGGCAGGAGCTCATTACAATCCATCAAAAGGAGCAGCGTTTGATGCGAGATTGGATAAGCAGAGAAGATCCGATGAACAAAGAGAATTAATCGTGAGGTATCATCCTTCTTTTAATTTATTTTCACGCTCCTCAAATCCTTTGGTTTATAGCATTTTGGATCGTAGGCAGTAAGTTGAATGAAAGAGGAATCATTTCTCTTTTCAGATGTTTGCTCCGATTCATACTCTTCTTCCTTAAATTGGTACTGTCTGGCTACTCCAAGCAGATTTTGCAAGGAAAATTCCTAGATAAACCATGGATTGAACTCAATTACATTCATCGTTTGCTATTCCAAAGCGCATTTTGGAGCCTTTAATGCTTCATGCTCACAGGATTTTCTTCACCTTTCAAATCACTTCTATGGTTATTCTTTGTTTGTGATCGATCATTCGCATTTTGAGGCTAGGCAACGATCTTTCTATGCTATAGATGTGGGGGGTTTTGTCCACATTCTAATCGTTCTCAGTATCATCCCTTGTTTGAAAAAGAAAAAAATACGATGATTAGTTAATATGGTCCTCAAAGAGTTGTTTTTGCGTGTCCTGATGTGAGTAAAGTCAAGATGACAAATCTTCCATTGAACGATAGTGGCTGACAGTTAAGTTTCTTGTCTTTCGTTAAGTATAGTTCCAGCATTTTGTTTGTGCTGGAGATAAGTGTTGGTGTGTGGGGATAGACTTTTGAAGCGGTCACCCATTTCAGTGTTGTTTTTGTTTGAGCTTTCTTATTTCTACGGTTTCCACACGTTAGGTTAGTCATAAAGCCTCAAAAACCTTAAGGTGTTGGAAGTCAGAAATTTATGCAGCTCTCATAGCTAACCATGTTTGACTATTACAACAATCATCCTTCCCATAAAGCTTGTCTTATTTGAGTTGTTTCTTATTTTCCTTCTTTTTATGAGGTCCATATTCAAGCTTGCAACTTTTCCACTTCATGAACAAGTTGGTCTGTCTTACTTGGTTCATGAAGGTCCTATTTGGTGTGAACACTGTGCCATTTTATCATTGAATTTTTCTAATATTGTACGTGAAGACTGTGGAAACTTATGTAGGTGGCATATGACATATAATGTCCCTTATCTAGGATACTATTTTCGAGGGTGTACGGTAAAATTTTTGAAGTCACCCATATGAGTATTGCTCGTACAAAAGCATGCTTAATAAATAAGTTCGTGTGTGTTGGATTATACAATGTCTAAAAGTCAAAGGTAATGGAATTGTATCATCAATCCATCGCATGCAAGTTTTGTATCTAGTCATGACTGTGTAATCACATTCTTGGGTTATTTGAAGATGAATGTTTTTTCTCTCACTTAAGGTATCAATGTGATCTTAAATATGATCTTTCACAAGTAGTGATCATGTACAATGAGCCATGGGCACTCCATCTTTATCAATACCGTACTTTTTGAACTTCGAAAATCTAGAGAGGGAAGATTGATATTGCCATATATACTAAAATGATTTATTACATTGATAATTTCTGTATATCACCATGCAAAGAAATGAAGGCATAGAATGCGGGAAGCTTATAATAACGGCGAATATCTTTATGATTTGAATGAAGTGATTGAGAAAGCATCATTACTAACGTGAATGCAAAGGAAACGTTGGGTTTGAGCATATCAAGCTTATGAAGCATCTACATAGAGTTTGTATTATTATATCCAAAAGCAAAAGCACAACAGTTGTATGAAGATATGTTTGAACAAAATAAAGTCTCGGATAATCACTTTTTCCTTGGACTAAGAGTGCTAACATTTTGGTGCGTTTGCCGGGAACATATGAGCTAGTGCATAGACATAGGAAGAATCATTGCGAGATAATCATGTGCTCCAGGTAACCCAGTTGGATCGATTCCGAGGGATTTGAAAATAAAGTCTCGTACAATCATCTTTTCCTTGGGCTTAGGAGCCTATCATTTTGGTGCGTTTGCCGGGAAAAGCTTTGTACGTCTCTATAAGAGAGTGCCATAGGTTCGCCTAGCGCCACAGGTTGGCCGAGCTTGCGGACCCCAAGATCTAGTACATGAGCGAGGGGAGCTCATCGTCAGGAGCAACACAAACTCAAAGAGAGGAACGCGCTCAGAGAAGAGCCCTTGAAAGAGAAAGGAGAAGGTGGGAACCGCCAGGTGAGTGGACCTCGATTGGTTCGAAGAAATCGGCCAAAAACGTGTACTCCCGTAGGAGAGTCGCGAATCAAGTGCAGAAGTTTGAAGGAGGGATCCTGAGACCACGCGCATTAAATTTCTGGGATCGAAGTGATATCGACATCACACCTCTGTTCGAAATGGCTCAGCGGATTTCAGTTCACTTGGGGGACTTCACCAAGTTTTCAGGTACTTGGGACGAAGATCCGGATAGTTTTATCCAGTTGTTTGAGGTTACCTGTGAGGCCAATGACGTAGTTGACCAGGATCAAAGGTTGAGAATTTTTCCGGCTATTCTCCGTGATGAGGCAGCCAATTGGTATGGGAATCTGACACCACAAGAGCGTGGAACGTATCAGATGCTCAAGGAAGCCTTCTTGGCAAAGTTTCGACGACAAGGCTTCCAAGATAGATTGGCCCAACAGATGGATTATTTGCGACAGGGAGTCAATGAGAGCATCGATAACTACATTCAGAGAATGGAAACGTTGGTAAGAAAGATGGGCGTGAATGCCCCGAACGATGAGACATTGAAACAAAGGTTCATTTCGGGATTGAGAGATCCTATGGCACAACAACATATCAGCCTGACAAGACCTGCAACTTTAATGGATGCTAAGGAACAAGCAAGGCTTTGGGAGGAAGTACAATTATGCCAACAAAGGAAGATGGAACTCTTATACGAGACAATGGGAGGCCCGGGGAGCATACCAATGAAAGATCCGGGTCAAGGAAGTCTCGCATTGACGACCCCAGCTTTTGTAGCCGCCACTAGCACGCCAGGCGAGGTAAAGCCTGCGCTAACTGAAGAACGAATATTGGAATTGATCACGCAAGCTATAAAAGCTGCCACAATGACTCAGGAGACATATACAGTAAAACCAGAGGTCATAACAAACCCGAATCAAGTGTTTCGATCAAATACATGGTGTGGAAAGTGCCATGGTTACGGCCATTTGGCTTCAGAATGCCCTACAGTCTCGAGAGTATTCACAGATAGATCACCACCTAGGATGCGTTGCACTTTTTGCGGAAGAACAAATCACACAGAGGACCGATGTTACAACAAGAGAGCCTATGAAGAGAGGACCATGAAATCAGGAGATACAAGAGAGAGACCTTACACGGGATTGCCCGCTCAAAGTGTCCCACCTACATCTCGTTGGGAAAACAGACCTACTTATGGATATGGTGCTCAGGGTCAAGGAGGAGACTATCCAAGAGGAGCTGCACGTGATCAAAGAAGAGATGGTCCAATCCAGTGCTGGAGATGTCATGGCTTTGGCCATACTCAATCTAGATGTCCAAGCGAAAAGAAACCAATTGATTATATTCCACTATGTAGGTACTGTAGTGGAGAGGGCCACTTTGATGAAGATTGTCCAAAACGAAGAGCTGCCGCCGGCAAGGAAAAAGGACCAATAGGGTCCTCGAACTATGTTGATACTCAGATGCATTCCACATCAAGAGCTCAAGAGCACGTTCCTACGATCGGAGTAGTGTTCAAGACACCGAACCCTCAAGAAGGCTCTAGCTCGTCAATGCACTTTGTGGATGCTTACGAGGCCAAGAAACCACACAAAGATCCAACTGTGGCAGTAGTCACAAGGACTCAAGAATATTCGAAGAAGAATCCAGGAGGCGAAGGTGAAGAAGGGAGTCAAGAGAAGATCGTTGAGCGTGAAGAGGTAGAAAACCAAGTTGGAGGATTTGCTGAGCAGCAAGAGCTTGAGGATGGGGAAGAGATAGAGATTCTTCCACCAGTGACCAGGGAGTTTGTGCCAGGCATAGCACCATTCCCCGAAAGATTAAGGGCTCCGAAGTGTAGAAAGGAAAGACAAAGTTCGGAAGAAGTAGATATTGTAAAGTTGCTCGCTGACACGGAAGTCACGCTGGATATTGGCACATTGCTAAAATGTTCACCTGCTTATAGGAAACAATTCTATAACGAATATATTAAGAAGCCGAGGAAAGCTCGAGATAAAAAGAGACAAGATAAGGATGTCCAAGGAATCATTCAAAGTATTACAACGCAAATCGATTCAAATGCTCCAGCTGTGACGGTCGAGATTAAAGGGTATGCAGTCCCCGGTGCTCTGTTAGATAGTGGAGCCGCAGTCAACCTTATGACTGAGTTCATGATGAAAGCTTTGGGCCTCAACCACATGGAAGAGACGCCGATGTCTTTGAGAATGGCGGATCAAACACAAGTGAAGCCTGCGGGTCTTTTGAAGAATGTAAGCACAGTTGTGGGCGGTCTAGAGTTTAAAGTTGATTATCTGATAGTAAGACCAAGAACCTCAGAGGCTACTTTCTCGATCCTACTTGGACGGCCATGGCTGGTGCAAGCCGAGTGTGTGCATGACTGGCGTACAGGTTTTATTTCAATAGGGCCAAAGTCTGATCGGATTCAGTTGCAAGTATCCCCACCCTCGAGCAACAAGAAGAAGACAATAATAGTCGATGAGATGGAAAAGAAAGAGAAGGAGAAAGCAAGGCACGAGATTGCACGAGCTAGGTTTTCCTTGAACACGGACACCTACAAGAATCTGCTTCAAGACGGGTTCAACTTGCAGCGCTTTAAGAATCAAGACACGAAGATGGGAGAATATCAAAATCCATTGCTCTATAACGACGATTCCGATCAGGAGTTACTAGGATGGTTGACGCATACAAGTGAATTTGAGTGCTACATGTTGAGTATAGACGCAAGTAAAAACAAAGCTACTCAATCCCTGGAGAAGGGAACTTCAAGAGAAGAGTTGAAACTGGAGTTAGCTCCGACAATGGAAGTGCAACAGTTGAGAGAAAGAGTTAGAATGCTAGAAGCAAAGATTCTAAAGAGAATTCGAGAGTCGGAAAAAGAAGCGAAGAGTAAGACTAAAGTGTCGGAAGCCATTGCAAAAGCTGCATTAAAGAAATTAGGTTCAATCGAAACAAAACAAAACAATGATTTACTGGCCAACCATGCACGCGTGATCGGAGAGCACGTTCCAATCACAGTGTCATCAAGGAATAAGGAATATTTGCGAGAAGCTCAGGTGGAAAAATGGGAAGTTTTTCCAGAAAAGTTCTTGAGCGTGGGGTCAGAGCTACCAGATGGAGTACGAGATTGTACTAAAATGACACTCAAAAATTTCGGTAAGGCCTTTGCATGGTCATACAGTGATCTGAGAGGAATTGATCCCCAAATCTGCCAACATTATATAGATTTGGAAGAAGGTACACGACCAATATGTCAACGACTCAGGCGAACAAATCCAGTCTACTCGGAATTGATCAAGTTGGAATTGACTAAGTTATTGGAAGCAGGATTCATATATCCCATTGCATCCAGCGAGTGGGTATCACCAATTGTAGTTGTTCCGAAGAAAAATAAGAAAATCCGTATTTGCATAGATTATCGTAAGTTGAACGAGCGCACAAAAAAGGACCACTTCCCTTTGCAATTCACTGATCAAATCTTGGACAGAGTGGCTGGCCATAAATTGTACTCATTTTTGGATGGTTTCAGTGGATACAACCAGATCCAAATCCATGAAGAGGATCAATCAAAAACTACTTTCACGACAGAATGGGGTACGTACGCATATCGTGTGATGCCATTTGGATTATGCAATGCACCGGCCACATTCCAGAGGGCAATGATAGCTGCATATCAAGACTATTTGCAGGATTGGATGGAGATATTTCTCGATGACTTTGCGATCAGAGGCGACGATGAAAACATAATGGAGAGGATCGAAGCGATTTTAAGAAGAAGCATCGAAAAAGGCATCGCATTGAATCCTGAAAAGTGTACATTTGGAGTACGAAGAGGGTTGCTTTTGGGACATGTTATTTCCGAAAAAGGGATTGCGGTTGACGAGGATAAGGTGGAAAAGATTGGACAACTTCCACCTCCTCAAAATTTGCGGCAACTCAGAGGATTTTTGGGCCATGCGAATTATTATCGACGATTTATATTAAATTTTGCATCCATAGCGGCACCACTGACGAATCTTTTGAGGAAAGACCAACAATACCAATGGATTGGAGAGTGTCAAGTTGCATTCGACTCGATCAAAGAGAGATTGATAAATGCACCGATTTTGGTAGCACCCGACTGGACAAGAGAATTTCATGTGCATACCGACGCTTCTCATACTGCGGTTGGAGCAGTACTATGCCAAGCCGATGAAAAGAAGTTGGACCACCCTATTTATTACGCAAGTCGCAATTTGAATAGCACTGAGAGGAACTACACGACTACGGAGAAGGAATGCCTATCGATGATCTTTGCGGTGAACAAGTATTGGCATTACCTGATGGGAAAGCATTTCACGTTTTATGTGGATCATGAAGCCCTTAAGTATATCATTAATAAACCAGAGTTATCAGGGCGATTGATGAGGTGGATGCTACTTCTCCAAGAATTTCAATTCACAGTGGTAACCAGACCAGGCAAAGCACATATATTGGCTGACCATTTATCTCGAATTGTTAATGAGGAGCCAATCTCTGGTGTGCCCGATAATGCTCCTGATGGACATCTATTCCAGGTTGAAGCTAAAGTACCTTGGTATGCAGACTTGGTGAACTTCTTATGCACCACTAAATATCCGCCAGGAGCAAGCAAGAGAGAGAAGCAAAAACTGTTAGCATTGGCGAAGCACCATAGCATCATTGGGGGGCAACTCTATCGATATTTTGTTCATGAGAGCATTTATCGGAGGTGTCTCGAGGAAGAAGAAGCAAATCTAGTGTTGAGGGCTTTGCATGACGAACCTTGCAATGGGCATTTTGCTGGTGAACTGACGGCAAGAAAGATTTTATTGGCCGGGTATTGGTGGCCAACGCAGTTCAAAGACTCACACACATACTGTAAGAAATGTGACAGATGCCAACGAATGGGCAAACCCACATTAGCACATGCAACTCCTCTCACAACGGTGCTTGCTCTTAAGCCCTTTGAGAAGTGGGGAATTGATTTTGTGGGGCCTATTGATCCTCCCTCAAGACGTCGGTCTAATAGGTATATTTTGGTCTGCACTGACTATGTTACCAAGTGGGTAGAAGCCAAGGCTCTGAAGACTGACCGAGCTGTTGATGTAGCTAAATTTTTGTACGAACAAATCATCACTCGATTCGGATGCCCGTTGGAAATAGTAAGTGATAGAGGAACACATTTTGTCAACGAACTGATCGAAGAATTAATGGAATTATATAAGATCAAACATAGAAAAAGCACTCCATATTACCCGAGGGCAAATGGACAAGTGGAGGTCACCAACAAAATTCTTGAACAGATTCTAACAAAGACAGTAGCTGTGCATAGGAGAGACTGGGATGATAGACTTTTGGAAGCTTTGTGGGCATATCGAACATCCTACCGAGTGACGACTAAGAGCACTCCGTTCTCCCTAGTATACGGCGAGGAAGCCATCTTTCCCATCGAAAAAGAAGTTCCAACATTAAGAGTGGCCATCGAAGCCAGGTTGGGCGGGGAAGAGTCATTGAAGGAGAGGTACATACAACTGGTCAAGCTAGAAGAAAAGAGACTCATCGCACAACAAAGTTTGGAAGCTATTCAGAAGAGACGTAAGGAGAGGCATGACAAGAATCTCAAAACCTATGTGATTCAAGAAGGGGATTTGGTACTAGTCTATGATAGTAAATATTATAAATTCCCGGGGAAGTTACAGACAAGATGGGTAGGACCGTTTAAGGTGGTGGAACTCAACTCCAATGGTTCCATGCAAATTCAAGATTTAGGAGAAGAATATGCTCCCGTGAAGGTTAACGCGCTTCGACTTAAACCATATTTCAAGTGATATTAACACGGGAGAAGCCAGATAACATCCAATGGAAGGACATAGTAGATTCCTTGTACATACATGTATAGTATTATATATATATATGCGCATATGTAAGCTATGATGTGTGTGTCATAAATATTCTTCCTTGCTAGCTCAAGAAATTTTGGACTTCTAATTATTTTTCTTGTGTTGCGTAGAGACTGTTAGGAGCTAAGTAACAAAATGGCAGATCAAATAACGCAATTCTACTTGTACGAGCTAAGGATATATTTCTCGAACCAAACATTCGCCCGCATGGACATAGATGTCGACGACTTTGAGACGGAATACGATGTTGAGGAAGCGCATTGGCTGATATGCTTTATAAATCAGGGTTTGGGTGTTGCATTTTACATTGAGTGTTTTGAGGAATACCTGACTCGACATGTAGGATGGGCGGGAGATCGATATTACTATTTCGATCCTTCGAGGGAAATGCCTAACGAGGAAAACGATATCACGTGGGCTTGGGCAGATGTGTTAACGATAGGAAGTGATGACGGAGCTCCTGAAGTTGAGCCTGACTCGCCCTAGGGAAGTTGTCGGGATACGAGTACGATGTGAGGCTACATGAGACATCCCGGAGACCCACATTCTAGATCATCTAAGGATAGGTATACGAGGGACTAAGGCATAGCCGGCTGTAGTTACCTAGTGAAAAGTCAACTCGATGAATACATATGTAGTGTCTGTAATTGAGAGAATGGAGTGAAAAGGTGGTTGATCTGTCAAAGGCTAGAGTGTATATGTTTGCATGCATGTGTGGGAACAGTGGGAAAAGTCCCTTTCTTCCTCTCCCTAATTCTCAAGACTTGGGTGAACTAATTAACTATGAAAAAACGAAGAGAAAGAAAAGAAAAGAAAAATTTGTGTTGCTGTGATCATACCAATGCGCTATGGTGGGCTAGTAGGTGGGTGGATTTATCCTCGCCGGGTGGTTAGGACCACGAGCCGCAGCTAGTTTCGCCATAGGCTTGGGATATATATGTTTGTGTCTTAGCTACGCGCCATAACGGGTTGGTAGGTAGGTGGAACCATCGTGGCTGGGTAGTCATGACCATGAGCCGCATCCAGCTTCGTTATGGGCTAGCTGATATATGTTATGTGTTATTCTTGTGTGTTTGTGTGTTGTGCACTGCATTGCGTTGGTAGATGGGTGGAATCAACCTGATCGGGTGGTCAGGTCCACGAATCACATCCAGTGTCAATGTAGGCCAACGTGTGATTAAAATAAAATTTTCATATGAAGTTATTCCCCACTCCTGAGGGGGAGAGAGAGAGAGGAGAGGGCGATGATCGCCTGGAAGGGAACGTTATTTGCTTGTGTGATTGGTATGTGATGGCTTGCGACAGATCAGCTCGCTTTGAATCAACATTCTTGAAGGCACAGATATTCTATATGTACTTATGGATGAGGCTTTAGCGAGGTAATGCAACGGTCTTGCTTTATAACTTGTGTGCTCTATCTGAGGATTTTTCTAGTGTGTGGGACACTCCAGGGTTTTTATGTAGGTCTTGACTTGTACTCGAGTCTCGATGGTTTCTGTAGGACGACGATGGGGATTCTTCGGGAACGTCTGGTCATGGACTATGTGTACATAGCGAATAGTAGGTGCAATAATGGGGTATGCATTTTGGGTATGTTGCATGTCCTGTTGGAATCATTTCAGTTGTTGTTGTTTATTTCGGTATCTCCGTTTCTATTTTTTGCAATGACAGTGCATGTGTAATTCATGGAAGGGTGTGCATGTGTTATTTTGGTTGAGACCATTTTTCATAAGGGAATGTATGAGCAAATTGATGCATGGCTGAAATGGAGTTGCATATATATGTATGTCTTGGATCATTTTTGAAGTGACTGATTTGTATGTATTCATGAGTGATTTTTGAGCACTGATATCTTCGATGAGTGCAGTTTCAGTGGAAGTGACGGCTCGATGAAAAGGTATGTGGACCAATTGAAAATTGACATGTTCATGGTTGTTTGGATTTTATTGCAGCAATAGTGGCTCGTCGAGGATGACTTCGCAAATAAGAAGAGGGAAGTATGTTAGCTCACAAAATGGTTGGTTTTATGCACTAATGTGGTTCTATTTGGCAGGAAAACATGTTTGATTTCAGGTACTCGAAGGGTGATTAGGTGATTGATGGGAAATATTTGGGGCTACATGACGACTTATTGGTCAAAAAAGGGAGACTGTCAAGGGGGCAATACTTGGAGACATGGCTTTTTGTCATAGGGGTCTCTTGTGGTTCTCTTGTGAAGGGAGAGGAAGCACTAAAATATTTTGAGTTGATGAAACTCAAAGGTTTCTCACCAACAATCGCAACATGCCTCCGCATCTTGAAGGCATGTACCCTGCAAGGTGCTCTGGATAGGGGTCAGGAGATACATGCTGATCTTATCAAAGAAGGGGAGTTGGAAAACAAAATGGTGATAGGCACAGCATTGGTAGACATGTATGCAAAATGAAGGGCTCTTATAGAAGCTCGAAAGTTGTTTCATGAACTTCTAACACGAAATGTTGTATCATGGGGTGCTCTCATCGCAGGCCATGCTCAACATGAGGATGGGTTCATAACACTCCAATCCTTCTTTGTATCGTTGAAGCATGCAGGGGCATTAGAAAAAAAAAAAATTATGATTCGAGGTAGGATCATGCATCATCAAATACTGAAATATGGTATGGAGTCTGATGAGTCCATTGCAAATCTTCTCATTAGCATGTATGCCAAGTGTTAATGCCTTCAGGAGGCACGCAACATTTTTGACATGTGCACATGTCGAGATGAGATGACATGGGGAGCCATTATAGTAGGCTACATACATAATGCTGAGGATCCGTTGCCATGTGATTTTTTTAAGCAGTGTGAATGCACATTTTTTGGGAGAGAGATGGTGGTCTGCCCACCCTTATCAGATGTATGGCAGAGAGAAGAAATGGCGGGTGGTTATGCCCCCTAAATGCACATGAGGAAGGGCGGTTGTTTTTTTTGGATTTTTGTTTCTGTTCCTCTCTTCGTTGGCAGGGCAGCGATTTTTTTTGGTTACGAAAGGTGGAAGGGGGGAGGTACCGGATCACTGCAGACTCCATAAGGGCTGCAGGACAAGAGGCCGCAACAGGGAGATGGAGGTCATTAGCTAGGTCAGTACTGGCATGGCGGGTGGCAGCTCTGAGATTGCGTGAAATTCGTGGTGGACTCACCTTCTTTCCCCTTTCTATCGAACTCTTCCCACTCCATATCATGGACAGCCAACGCAAGTCGGGAGGATCGCCGTTCTCTCCTTGAATGCGTCGAGACAGGTTTCACGACACAAGATTAAAGAAATAAATTCCCATCTTTCTATCCTTGATTTTCACGACAGTTGCGCAAAAAAAAGTTGGGAGACAAACATGCATATATCTACTCTAATCCGGGGAGCACTCGGCGTCCAGAATTCATACAGAGCAACATCGTCTGCTCTCCTCCTTGCACAACAGCAACGGGGGGTGTTGCTAGTACCAACATTGGAGGTCGGAAGAAATGCGGGCAGCAGAAGAAATCTGGAGGAGAGCAAATGTCAGAAAACACCAGTTGAGTCAGAGCTTTGAGGAAGGGGGAGAAGTACAGTTGGGTGTCCTGGTCCTCGCTTTACGGCTGTACGTCTCAAGTTGAGAGGGAAGCCCATCTCCTTCTGCTGCCGACTATTGTGGGAGTGATTGGAGGGCATTTTCGTTTTGGGCTCATTACAGTTATTCGAGGGGAGAGAGGCAGACGTGCAAGTGGCTGGGCTATTTTTGTGGAGAGATCAAAGGAGAGGTTGGGCGTGGTTGTCGACTGCTGGCACTAAGGACGGACAGCTAGAGGAAGTGCGAGTGATGAGGAAGAAGCAAAGTAGGGGGCAGACGGCTGGATGAAATCAGATCTATAAGTGTTGTCCTTTCAAGATTGAAGGGGAGTCACCAACCCACACGAAGAACTTGTGGAGCACACATCCAAAACAGCCGATGTTGCAGACCACTGAAATTGGGAAGATTTAAACACTCAAGAAAATCAAGGCAACAAATCTATGGTGCGCATGATGCAAGTAGCATGAGAAGAAATGGATGGCTTGTAAAGCATGAAGGACTCTCGGCACTGTGCCAGACCAATTCGACGAGGAGCCTGTGGCCTCCTGTGGTCGCCTCCCATGGCAGGAGCTCGTTACAATCCATCAAAAGGAGCAGCGTTTGATGCGAGATTGGATAAGCAGAGAAGATCCGATGAACAAAGAGAATTAATCGTGAGGTATCATCCTTCTTTTAATTTATTTTCACGCTCCTCAAATCGTTTGGTTTATAGCATTTTGGATCGTAGGCAGTAAGTTGAATGAAAGAGGAATCATTTCTCTTTTCAGATGTTTGCTCCGATTCATACTCTTCTTCCTTAAATTGGTACTGTCTGGCTACTCCAAGCGGATTTTGCAAGGAAAATTCCTAGATAAACCATGGATTGAACTCAATTACATTCATCGTTTGCTATTCCAAAGCGCACTTTGGAGCCTTTAATGCTTCATGCTCACAGGATTTTCTTCACCTTTCAAATCACTTCTATGGTTATTCTTTGTTTGTGATCGATCATTCGCATTTTGAGGCTAGGCAACGATCTTTCTATGCTATAGATGTGGGGGGTTTTGTCCACATTCTAATCGTTCTCAGTATCATCCCTTGTTTGAAAAAGAAAAAAATACGATGATTAGTTAATATGGTCCTCAAAGAGTTGTTTTTGCGTGTCCTGATGTGAGTAAAGTCAAGATGACAAATCTTCCATTGAACGATAGTGGCTGACAGTTAAGTTTCTTGTCTTTCGTTAAGTATAGTTCCAGCATTTTGTTTGTGCTGGAGATAAGTGTTGGTGTGTGGGGATAGACTTTTGAAGCGGTCACCCATTTCAGTGTTGTTTTTGTTTGAGCTTTCTTATTTCTACGGTTTCCACACGTTAGGTTAGTCATAAAGCCTCAAAAACCTTAAGGTGTTGGAAGTCATAAATTTATGCAGCTCTCATAGCTAACCATGTTTGACTATTACAACAATCATCCTTCCCATAAAGCTTGTCTTATTTGAGTTGTTTCTTATTTTCCTTCTTTTTATGAGGTCCATATTCAAGCTTGCAACTTTTCCACTTCATGAACAAGTTGGTCTGTCTTACTTGGTTCATGAAGGTCCTATTTGGTGTGAACACTATGCCATTTTATCATTGAATTTTTCTAATATTGTACGTGAAGACTGTGGAAACTTATGTAGGTGGCATATGACATATAATGTCCCTTATCTAGGATACTATTTTCGAGGGTGTACGGTAAAATTTTTGAAGTCACCCATATGAGTATTGCTCGTACAAAAGCATGCTTAATAAATAAGTTCGTGTGTGTTGGATTATACAATGTCTAAAAGTCAAAGGTAATGGAATTGTATCATCACTCCATCGCATGCAAGTTTTGTATCTAATCATGACTGTGTAATCACATTCTTGGGTTATTTGAAGATGAATGTTTTTTCTCTCACTTAAGGTATCAATGTGATCTTAAATATGATCTTTCACAAGTAGTGATCATGTACAATGAGCCATGGGCACTCCATCTTATCAATACCGTACTTTTTGAACTTCGAAAATCTAGAGAGGGAAGATTGATATTGCCATATATACTAAAATGATTTATTACATTGATAATTTCTGTATATCACCATGCAAAGAATTGAAGGCATAGAATGCGGGAAGCTTATAATAACGGTGAATATCTTTATGATTTGAATGAAGTGATTGAGAAAGCATCATTACTAACGTGAATTCAAAGGAAACGTTGGGTTTGAGCATATCAAGCTTATGAAGCATCTACATAGAGTTTGTATTATTATATCCAAAAGCAAAAGCACAACAGTTGTATGAAGATATGTTTGAGCAAAATAAAGTCTCGGATAATCACTTTTTCCTTGGACTAAGAGTGCTAACATTTTGGTGCGTTTGCCGGGAACATATGAGCTAGTGCATAGACATAGGAAGAATCCATTGCGAGATAATCATGTGCTCCAGGTAACCCAGTTGGATCGATTCCGAGGGATTTGAACAAAATAAAGTCTCGTACAATCATCTTTTCCTTGGGCTTAGGAGCCTATCAGAAAGATCAAGTTTCTTACCATAATAGGCTTGATATCGTGCCATGGATCCCTGAGGTAGGAGCCCTATTCATAATATACACAATGGTATTTGTTGCATCACTCCAAAACATGTTAGGTACATTCATCTCATTAAACATTGCTCTCGCGATCTTGGTAATGTATCTATTCTTTCTCTCTGCTACTCGATTTTGTTGGGGTGTGTACCTGCATGTTACTTGCCTCTTGATGCCTTGAACCATTAAAAAAGTCAGAAAATTCATTGGAGAAATATTCTCCCCCTCCATCGAACCTTAGCTTCTTGATATATGTACCTGTTTCCTTCTCTACCATTGCCCTGAATGCTTTGAAACATGTAAACACATCTGATTTGTTTTTGATGAAATAAACCCAAACTATCCTTATGCAATCATCGATAAAGGTGACAAAGTACTTGTTACCTCCAATGGATTGCTCTTTGGTTGGCCACCACACGTCTGTATGTATCAACTCCAATGGACGTTGGCTTATGTAGCCACTCTTCTTGAATGGAAGTCTCGCTTGCTTCCCTAGTTGAAACGATTCACATAAATGCTTCATACCTTGTCCTTGGAAGTTTGGAAGACCTTCAACCAGACTCTTGAATTGCATTTCCTTCATTCTTTGTATGTTGATGTGACCTATCCTCTTGTGCCACAAGTCCAACTCCGAAATCCTCTTGTTTCCATATGTGAAGTAGACATGTTGAGTGGAATGAGAATTTACCTCCAAAGTGAAGAGTCTCCCTTGCTTCTTTCCTCTTTCTATGACCTTGTAATCTTGCTTAGGGTTCTCCACAAAGCATCCACCTTTGTTGAACCTTACTTGATAGCCTCTTTCAACCATTTTCCCAACGGACACCAAGTTCTTTGTGATGGTAGGTACATGCAAGACATCCTTGCAACTTCTTCCTTCCTGCTTGTCATCCAAAGCTACATCTCTAACATGGGAGATCTCATGGGCTGTATTATCACCTGTTTCTACATGTCCTTTACCTTTGGGAGCATGTAGATTAGTAAACCAAGAAGCATTGCAACTCATATGGTTGCTACATCCACTATCAATATACCAAGTGTTATCTACTTTGCTTGAATTCCCATTCATGTGCATCATCGAGATATTCTCATTTTTTGAAGGAAGCATAATTACCTTGGACTTTGTATGAAGATCCTTGATTATAACTCCTTTGGTTTCCTCCTTGGTAGCAATCTCTAGCATAGTGGCCAAACTTGCCACATATATAACATCCTTCGCCATCTTGATTCCTTTTTTGTTGATGTCGTCCTCCTCTTCCTCTTGTTCTTCCTCTACCTCTTTGTGATGAGATGCCTTGGTCATGTCCTTGATTGCTTGAGTGGCCTTTCCTTCCTCCAAACCTTCCTTTGCCCCTTCCTTGTCCTCGTCTTCCTTTGCCCCTTTGATTACCTGCATAGAAAACTTGTGCATCCTTGCTTTTAGTCAAACTTCCACCTATGTTCATCTCTTTGGTGACCATGAGAGCAACCAATTGCTTAAAATCGGGAAGATTATCCTATAGAGAATGAAGCTAGAATTTGAGTAAACTTTAGAGCACTCTAATAGCTACCCAATGACACAAAAATCATAGAAAATGGATAATTAGAGAAGGAGAACCAGCCCTTACAACAGAGAGCAAAATATTTCCAACAGAGCCTACACACAGAGAGAGATATCAATCACACAACTTCATTAAAATGAATGTTGCTCTCAGATCACTCCGAGAATGCTCTAGAGAATTGGTGAGCCTAAAATAGACTCTAATAGCTATCCAATGACAGAAGAATTACATCAAATGGATACAATATGAGGGAGAACCAATGCTAACAACTAAGGGGTAGAGAGTTGCAACATTGCCTGCGCACACACATAGATATGCCTACTAAAGGAAAACAAACAAGGAAGCAAGGGGCTAGCTTCAGCAAGGGGCTTGCTTATCACAACTCCAGCACTTAGTGCTCACTTTACATGAGCTAAAACTCCAAGAAGATGGCCCAAAAGAAGTCGGGATACATGCTCCTTTTATAGTGAGAAGTGTACCCCTAAAATCTAAGAGCTACCTTTGAAGGATTTCTATTCAACCATTTCAGAAAAAGGCTCGTCGAGGTGATCACTGGTCAAAGTCTGCAACAGTCCTAAAAAATCGGGGGTAAAGGTTTACTTGCTAAATTGATTTCTCTGAGCATAGTTAATCTTTTTGAGTGATATCACTTGGAATAGTTAGCTTGCTAAGCTAATTAGATACCCCTAAAAGTAATTTTTCCAATCCCTACTATGCTGGTCATACTGAGCAAAAGATACAGCAGGTGTCAAGTAAAAAATAGAAGGTTTTCTTGAAGGCTTGAAGTTCAAAGTTATCTGTTTTGATTCATTTGTTTCATACATTATTTCCAAAGTACATAGGCCATTTTATGGTGTCATTGGAAAGCTAAAAAGGTCAACTTGTCAACTCTCAAGCATCAAAGGGCTAGTACAAAGCAGGATTTGGCAGTACCTACTCAATCTCTTGGAATGTCCATCCATCTTTCCCTATAGTGGTATCAGAGCAAGTTAAGGTAAAATGGGAGATGGTTTTCCTTCATTTATTGATAAATTGGACAGGAACAACTATCAGGCATGGTCTCTAAGAATGAAGACATATCTACAAGGAAGGAGTCTTTATGGATACATCTCAGGAGATGAGGAATTGCCCTCATTCAAAACCAGAGGACTACCAACAAAGGAAGAACATGAAAAGCTCAACACATGGTGTGCCAAGGATGCATTAGCAAGGTCTTACTTACTTAACTCCATCTCTGATTTTCTTTTGCCACATATTAAAAACTGTAAGACATCCCAAGAGACTTGGGAAACCTTGTCATCCTATTTTTCTTCCAACACAAGGGCTAGAAAAAACCAATTGTGGATTGAACTCACCACACTAAGGAAGCAACCTAAGCAAGCTATTTCAGAGTTTGTGACCAAGATTAAAGATGTAGCAGATCAATTAGCAAGCATAGGAGAAGAGATTGAAGAAGAGCATAGTAAGACAAGTGATCAATGGAATTAAAGCTGATGACAAATGGGAAAGCTTCACCACTCCCATGGACCTATACATGGACATGCAAATTCCAGATCTTACAACTCTCATGGGGCAATTGTTCACACATGAAGCCAAGCTCAACAAGAATGGAGATTCATCCAAAGGTAATAGCTCTTCTGCCCTGTACACTGATAAAAGTAAGTCTAAAGATAAAGGCAAGAACAAGAAAGGAGAAGATGAAGGCACTACCTCCCAAGCCAACTATGTAGGGAGAAGTAGATCATCAAGAGGAAGGGGCAGAGGAGGTAAGCAAGGTAGGGGGAGATCTTATAAGTCCTCACCATGCAATATTTGTGGTTTATCAAATCATACTACAGATGAGTGTTTCAGGAATTACAAGAATCAGAGAGGAAGAGGATATCAAAGAGGTGGATACTCACAGTCAAGAGGTAGATTCAACCATTCAACCATCACCAAAACTACAAAAACAACTACAACAACAACTACAATTGCAACTACCAAGGAGGATTCAAAAACAGAAAGGATTACAACAACTATACAGAAGAGCAAGATGATTCTCTTCTGATCATGAATATGACTTCAAAACTACAAATGATGACCACCTATTCTACATTGACTTAGGATGCTCAAATCATGTGGCTGGCAATGTAGCTCTACTCTCTGACCTTGAAGAACCAAAAGGTAAGCATCAAGTACAAACACGTGATGACACCAAGCACTCAGTAGTTAAAGTTGGAAATGTTAAGACTTGTGATGGAAATCAGAACTTGTTGAGTAGGGTACTATATGTACCAACCATTACCAAAAACCTGATGAGTGTTGGACAAATTGTGGAAAAAGGTTTGCAGGTCAGGTTCAATCAATTTGGAGCATTTGTGGAAGATCCTAAGCAAGGGTTGCTAGAGGAGAAAAGACAGGTAGAATTTTTACTTTTGAGCTAGAAGACACAAAGAATATTGCACTCTACATTTATAAAGATCAAACACTTTCAGAGCTTGAGATTTGGCATAAAAGATTAGGGCATGTAGGACATAGAACATTGAAACAGATATGCAGGGATCAATGTGTAATTGGAATACCCAATGTGTCCAAAAAACACATGATATATAAATGTGGTGCTTGTCAGTTTGGGAAGTCTCACAGGTTACCCTTCTCAAGGAAAGGCTACATGCATGAGGACTATCTAGAACTTGTCCATACAGATGTATGGGGACCAAGCAAAGACTCTTCAATATCAGGATCAAGGTACTATGTATCTTTTATTGATGATTATAGCAGGTGGATTGTATTGTAATTTATGAAGCACAAAGATGAAGTGTTCAATTGTTTTAAAAAGTATCTTGCACTTGTTGAGAATCAGATAGGGAAGAATCTAAAGAGGCTAAGATCAGATGGAGGAGGTGAGTACTTCTCCAATGAGTTTGAAGCATTCTCGTAGGATAGAGGAATCAAGAGAGAAATCACCACAAGGTATACTCCTGAACAGAATGGTGTAGCTGAGAGAAGAAATAGGTTGATTGTTGAAACAACTAGGTCAATGTTAAATGAAAAGAAATTACCTAACTACCTATGGGAAGAGAGTGTTTCTACTGCCACTTATCTCATAAACAGGTTACCATCTAAATCTCTTGATGGGATGACACCTTATGAAGCATGGCATGGTAAGAGACCCTCACTTGATCATTGCAGGATATTTGGATGTGTAGCATATGTACACATTCCTTCTCAGATAAGAGGTAAGCTAGACCTCAAGGCTGAGAAGTGTATCTTTATTGTATATGATCTAAATCAGAAAGGGTATAGGTTTTACAACCCTTCCAATAAGGGATTCATGGTTAGTAGAGATGTTGTCTTTGATGAAAATGATTCTTGGTATGAGAATGAATGCAGGAAGTTTAAACTACCCTATGACTTGGAGGAGGAGTTTCCAAGTCTTGCTAAGGAGGAACCTACTCAGAATGAAGACACCACTTCAGATGATGAAGACATTATCAACCTTGAAGAGTTCAAGGCATGGAAGTCCAAGGGCAAAGTCAAAATGAAGAAGCTTGAAGACATACCTGAATCTTCAAATCAATCAATCAAAAGATCACAAAGGGAGAGCAAAAAACCTATCAGATATGGGTATGATACCTCTCTTGTTACTAAACACTCTATTTATCTTGCCCAAGACTTGTCAATTGAAGAACCAGGATCATATGAAGAAGCCATAACCGAGACAGAATGGAAGGAAGCTATGGATGAGGAGATTGAAGCACTCAAGGAAAGTGACACATGGGAATTAGTACCAAAGAAAGAGTCCATGAAGGTAATAGGATCCAGGTGGATCTATAAACTCAAAAGAAATTCTGATGGGTCAATTAACAGGTACAAAGCCAGATTGGTAGCCAAGGGTTTTGCACAAACCCAAGGCATTGATTATGAAGAAACATTCTCACCTGTAGCTAAGATGCCAACTATCAGGGTGTTGGTAAGTGTGGCTGCATCTAAAATTTGGAACATGTATCAGGTAGATGTAAAAAATGCATACTTGAATGGATGGATTTTAGAGGAGGTATATATGTCACAACCTCGTGGCTATGAGGATCCAAACAAGGTAACATATGTGTGAAATTGAATAAAGCTCTATATGGATTGAAGCAGGCACCTAGGGCATGGAATCACAGGTTAACAACATACCTTCAAGACCAAGGTTTTGTCATGAGCAAGGCAGATACTTCTCTATTCATTAAAAGAATATACATACATACATACATACATACATACATACATACATACATACATACATACATATATATATATATATATATATATATATATATATATATATATATATATATATATATATATATATATATACATATATATATACATATGTATATACATATACATATACATATATATATATGTATATATATATATATATATATATATATATATATATATATATATATATATATATATATATATATATATATATATATATATATATATATATATATATATATATACATATATATATACATATGTATATACATATACATATACATATATATATATATATATATATATATATATATATATATATATATATATATATATATATATATATATATATATATATATATGTATATGTATATGTATTTACGTTGATGATATCATACTTACAGGTAATGATGTCAATGGAATCAGACAGATAAAAAACCAGTTGATGGAGTTCAAGATCAATGATCTTGGTCTACTAAAGTATTTTCTTGGACTTGAGTTAGTCTATACTAACTCTGGAATATATATTACTCAGAAAAAATACATACAGGATATGTTGAAAAAGTTTCATTTGCACGATGCAAAAGTTGCAAGCACTCCAGTGGAGGTACACCTAAAACTAAGTGCCCATGAAGGTGATGAAATTGATGATATTATAGGTTACCAAAGCATAGTGGGAAGCTTGAACTATGCTACCTTAACAAGGATAGATATTGCATATGGAGTTAGTGTGCTAAGTTAGTTTATGCACAAGCCAAGGGTACCTCACTTAGAAGCTGCCAAGAGAATTCTAAAGTACCTCAAAGGCACTCAACATCATGGTTTGTATTTCCCTTACACTTCAGACTTAGATATCAAGATCTATTCAGATGCAGATTGGGCAGGATGCAAGGATGATAGGAGGAGCACTTCAGGATACATTTCATTTGCAGGTGATAAACCAATATCATGGTCTTCAAAGAAGCAACCTACTGTTGCTTTATCTTCTATAGAGGCAGAGTATAGAGGATTGGCTAATGCCACCCAAGAATCCATATGGATTAAGCTATTGTATACAAAATTGGATTTGTATACTAGCTCACCATTGATATTTGGAGATAATACAAGCTCACTTCACCTTGCAGCTAATCCTATTTATCATGCTAGGACCAAACATATAAAGGTCCATTACCATTATGTGAGAGAGAAGTTATTAAGCAAAGATATTCAATTAACATATGTATCAACCAACATGCAGTGTGCAGATTTGTTAACTAAAGCTTTGGATGGAACCAAGCTATGCAGGTTCAAATCAATGATTGGATTGCAGGATATACTTGAAGACTCAGGATGAAGACCAAGCCACAATGTTTGGCTTGAGGGGGAGCTGTTAGTGCAATTCACAAGCCTACACATTTGGCTTGTAGTTCATTCACATATGAAGACGCATGGGAACCAATGCTAGTGGTTAATTACCACTTTATCCTTTTGTAAAAGTCACATTTTGACTTTGGAATCTTTGTAATCACCTACAAAAGTACTCGTGGAAAAGTTAGCTTTGATTGATGGAATATCTCCTAGGATGTAGGAGTATGATTATAGAGAGCCAAAAGTTTGAATTCAAATTCAAACTTTGAACTCAACTACTATAAAAGTGTTCATAAAAATTTGTGGGTAGAAGAATCACTTTTCGAGCTTCTCGTTATCAATTCTAAGTGTGTGTGAGGTCTACACTCTAGCCCACAGTATCATCCTACCAGTTTTCATAATTTCATAACAAATGCTTGTGTGCTTTCACTTACGCATTTGTGCACTTCACTTGCTTTTGGCCTTCATACTGGTCCTCACATCTCCACGGATTGACATTTATGAGGTGAAGCTCCTCATATTGGTACTTGCCATTGTGCAAGAAGACTCAATGTTTTGCTTGGATCTCAATGTACAGTGTAAAATTTTTTATGACTGAGCATTCAAAATCTAAGTTAGAAGATAAGGAAGCTATGGCTAAAAGCATTTAGCAAAACGGGATCTGTGCTGTGAGAAATCAACCTTAGAAGTTAGCTATGTCAAGGTTGTTTGTTCAGGAAGACAATTTCTGACATACTTTTGAACTTAAGGATCAAATTAAAGTTTTAATGATTCTTTTGAAGGACTAATGGTTGATATGATTGCGCAAAGGTAGCATGGAGATATATACATCATTAGTTTGAAGAAATCTGAAGATATGTGCAGGTAATGAAGTCAACCTTTGAAGCAGACTTCTTGAAGAAGGAAGATTCTCACTCAAAGAAGTGATAGTTGAAGAATTGGTAAATGAAGGTAACATTTGTATAAAGTTTGGTCCATAAATGATATAGAGGTGTTCTTAAATCAGTATAGATCAGACCTTTGGAGATTTAGAGGTCTCCAACAGTGGTATCAAAGCTGAAGGTGCAATACAAGTGAAGTAAAGGCATTGAAATTCTCGACTGTTGAAGATATTGAAGTTTCTTCTAATTGAAGGTGGACAAGGTTAAATTCTTGAAGACAATATGAAGAAGTACAAAGCACGAGTTCAAAGGATCAAGAAGGATTAAAGCTTCATACCAAAGGTACACTATATCATCATAAATCTTAGTAATTGTAGACACAGAAGATCAAAGATGGGAGAAAGCTTGCAGATTGATAAGCTAGATAGGGAGGACTATCCAACTTGGTCCATGAGGATGGAGGCACACCTCATGAGAAAAGATTTGATGGCATTCATTATAGGAGTAGAAGAAAATCTTGAGTTTGAAGATCCTAATGTTCCAACTAGGGAAGAACTTGCAGATTTGAAGAATTGGATGAGAAAGGATGCTCAAGCTAGGAGCATCATTTACGTGGCTGTAAATGTTTATCTTCTACCTCACATTAGAGGATTAGAAAGTGCAACATATGTGTGGAATGCTTTGGAAGAGCATTTCCAAAACACAACCAAGTCAAGGAAGTCCTCATTATGGGCAGAGTTTACAACTTTCAAGAAGAAGACTTCACAATCAATTTTTGATTATGTGGCAAGAACGAAGGATATTGCAAATAGCTTGGGAGCACTAGATGAAGACATTGAAGAGGATAAGTTGGTAAGGCAAATACTTACAGGTCTGAGAGGAGATGAGAAGTGGAACACTTTCATATTGTCCACAGAATTGTCATTAGATCATTTTACTCCTGATCTTAATCAATTGCTAGGACACATGCTAACTTTTGAGCTGGACATTAAGGGAGATAATGATAGGAGTGCAAGTCAAGCTATGTAATCCAAGGACAAGAAAAAGAATGGCAAAGGGAAGTAGTCAATTGATGATGAAGGAACTTCAAGTCAAGCTAATTTCACAAAAAGAAAGATGAACTTCAGAGGTAAAGGAAGAGGAGGTAAGAACAAATACAATACTAAAGCTTGTTGGATTTGTGGCAGAACAAATCATTTGGAAAATGATTGTCGGTATAACAATCAAAATGGTGGAAGTAATAACCAGAGCTTCAATCAAAGAGGTAGAGGAGACAGAAATCAAAGAGGCAACTTCAGAGGAAAAGGTGGTAGGACATCATATGCTAGAGGATGTGGAAGAAGTTTTCAATCTCAGTCCTACAACAACAATAATTATAATTATGCATCAGATCAGAAAGATGACATGTCTCTCATCTTGAATGCAACACATGAAGCAGTAGGAGAAGATCAAAGGGTGTTCTATATTGACTCAGGATGTAGCAATCATCTGAGTGGCAATATATCATTGATGACTGATATGGAAGCAAAGGTGAATGGACATACATTTCAAACAGGAGATAACACCAAGCATAAAGTGGAAAGCATTGGATTAGTGAAGACAAAGAGTGGAAGCACACTCTTAAGCAAGGTACTTTATGTTCCTACTATTCCTAAAAACTTGGTAAGTGTAGGACAAATTGTGGAGAAGGGATATGAAGTCAGATTCACAAATGATCGTGTTTATGTGCAAGATCCAAATCAGAGATATAGAAATAACATTGCAGTAAAAAGGAAGGAAGGTTGTTTACTCTCAAGGTCCAAGGTAATGTGGGACATGCATTATTTACTTATGAAAGTCAAAAGATGTCTGAGTTAGACCTATGGCATAAAAGGCTAGGTCATTTCAATGAGAGAGTTATAAAAGAAATGTCAAAGAATGATGTGGTGCTTGGATTGCCAAATGTTGAAGGTCAACACATGGTGTACAAGTGTGAAGCTTTTCAATTAGGTACAACACACAAAATTTCATACAATAAATTAGGGTACAAGTATTCAAATATGCTTGAGTTCGTTCATACAGATGTGTGGGGTCCTTCAAGGGACTATAGCATAAATGGATCCAGATATTATGTGTTGTTTGTTGATGATGCAACCAGATGGATTAATTTATATGTAATCAAGGACAAATCAGAAGTGTTCAAGACATTCAAGCATTATCATGCTTATGCAGAAAGGATTACATGACAAAAGCTCAAAAGGTTGAGATCAGATGGAGGGGGGAGTATTTTTCTAAAGAGTTTGATGATTATTTGTGGAATGCAGGTATAAAAAGAGAAGTAACTTGTAGGAACTCCCCTCAACAAAATGGATTTGCAGAAAGAAGAAATAGAACTTTTGTAGAATTTGCAAGAGCAATGATGAAAGAGGAGAATTGTCCAAATTACTTATGGGCAGAAGCTATCAACACTGCAACATACATTGTCAATAGGTTACCTTGTAAAGCTTTGGATGGAAAAACACCTTATGAAGCATGGTGGGGTAAGAAACCTACTCTTGATCATTGTAAGATATTTGGATGTGTAGCATATGCTTATGTTCCTTCACAATTAAGACATAAGCTATAACCCAAAGCAGAAAAGTATGTGTTTATTGGGTATGATGATAGAGAGATGGGTTAGAGATTGTGGAGTCCATCCACAAAGCAATTTCTTGTTACAAAAGATGTCACATTTGATGAGCAAAGCACATGGTATACAAGGTCCACAAATGACTATGCAGATGTTGAAGAAATACAAAGGAAAGGGAAGACAAAAGTAAGGGTGTATGAAGAAGATATTGATGATGTTGATTGTAAAAGTAATTTGTAGGGCAATGTTGAAGATGGGCCAAGATTTGATCTAGAATCAAATGTGGCTGAGACTTCAAGGAGTGCAGAGGTCAGAAGATCTTTGAAAGAAAGGAAAGAACCTATCACGTATAGTTATGATACATCTTTCTTAACAACAAAAGATTATTCTTACATTGTGAAGACAGAAGAAGATCCAACCACATATGAAGAAGCTAAAGGTAAACAGAATTGGGAGAAGGCAAGACAAGAAGAGTATGATGCTCTACTTGAAAATGAAACATGGGAATTGGTGCCAAGAATCAGAAGGTCATTGGATGTAAGTGGGTGTATAAAACAAAAATATTTACAGATGGAAAGGTGTCTAGATACAAGGCTAGACTTGTGGTTAAAGGTTATGCCCAAACTTATGGGGTAGATTATGATGAAACTTTTATTCTAGTTGCTAAGCTGTCTACAATTAGATCCCTAATTGCTATTGCTGCTTGTAAAGGATGGAAGTTATCACAATTAGATGTGAAGAATGCATTTCTGAATGGATACATTGCAGATGAAGTGTACATGGAGCAACTAGAGGGTTTCATGGATTCAATTGGATCAGATTATGTGTGTAAGCTCAAGAGAGCTTTGTATGGTTTGAAGCAAGCTCCAAGAGCATGGAATTACAGGCTTGTTAAGTTCTTGAATGAATGTGGATATCGAGCATCAAAGGAAGATAGTAGCTTGCTAGTGAAGGCAAGTGAAAATGGATATATATACATGTGTATTTATGTTGATGATATTATTGTCACAGGTGCAGATGCTCAAGGAATCAAGGAGCTTAAGAAACAAATAGAGGAGTTTAAGATAAGTGATTTGGGAAACTTATCTTATTTCTTAGGAATGTAGATTGTGTATACTCAACATGGAGTATATGTTACACAAGAGAGATATTTGAAGATTCTTCTGTCAAGTTCAACATGGAAGAGTGCAAGCCTTCAACCACACCATTGGAGGTGAATCATAAATTGAGCAGATATGGAGGTGAAAGATTTAATGACATGAAGAAATATCAGAGTTTGGTAGGTAGTCTAATCTATGCTACCTTGACAAGGCAAGATCTATCATATGCAGTAGGTGTGTTATCACAATTTATGCATTGTCCAAAGAAGACTCATTGGATTGGAGCTCAAAGGGTACTCAGATATATCAAGGGAACTCTGAGTGAAGGTTTGTATTATGGATTTACTTCTGATACAAGAATCAAAGTGTTTAGTGATGCAGATTTGACAAGTGATTCAGATGATAGAAGGTCTACTCATGGGTATCTCTGTTATATTGGAGATAAATTAGTTTCTTGGTGCTCAAAGAAGCAACATACAGTTGCTTTGTCATCCAGAGAAGCTGAGTATAAAGGAATGGTAGAGGCTGAAAAAGAAGTGATATGGTTAAAGATCTTGTTAAAGAGTTTTGGACCTGATCAGAGTACTCCAATTATTTTTGGAGACAATATGAGCTCATTATATTTGGCAGCAAACCCTGTTTTTCATGCCAAGACTAAACACAGAGAGATTCAGTATCATTTCTTGAGAGAAAAGATACTTGATAAAGAGATTGAAGTATTGTATACTCCAACAAAAGAGAAAGTTGCAGATATGTTGACAAAAAGCTTATATGGACCTAAGCTACAGAAGTTCAAAGAGATGGCAGGAGTAAAGAAGAATGAAATAATCACAATTAGTGATTGAGGGGGAGCTTTTGGAACAAGGCAATCACAAATTGATGATTATAAAGAGCTTGAAGCAAGTCAATGGTCAGAATGAAGTTAAAGAAAGTATTTGTGGAAGTGAAGAGATCTCAAAAGTGAAGTTTGTATTCCTATGTATGTTTTAGATGCAAATTCTTGTACTTTGAGTTTTAGATGATCTTAGGATGATAAGGAATATGTAATAGACGTGGGATAATTCTAGAATCATATGTATATAAGTCAATGATGTAAAGAAGTACATGAGAGAGAGTCATTAGAAGCCAAGTGTCAATGAGGTAGATGTGTAGAGAGTCATCTTCAGAAATTAGCGACGAGTATTTCTCTGATTTCTCTCAGCCTGATCATGTGGATTAGGAAATCTTTTGTACACATCTAATCTAGAAGCTAATGAAGCTATGTTCAAAGTTTCATGGCCTAATTCCTTTCATGCTGTGAGTATGATCAATAGGAACATGTGTATGTAAAGTTTGCAGGTAGATCTCTCAAAGTCGTGCACTTTTTCGTGTCAATGTTTTGCTTGGATCTCAGTGTAATCTTTTTCATGACTGAGCATTCAAAATCTAAGTTAGAAGATAAGAAAGCTATGGCTAAAAGCATTTAGCAAAATGGGATCTGTGCTATGAGAAATCAACCTTAGAAGTTAGCTATGTCAAGGTCGTTTGTTCAAGAAGACAATTTCTGACATACTTTTGATCTTAAGGATCAAATTAAAGTTTTAATGATTCTTTTGAAGGACTAATGGTTGACATGATTGCGGAAAGGTAGCATGGAGATATATACATCATTATTTTGAAGAAATCTGAAGATATGTGCAGGTAATGAAGTCAATCTTTGAAGCAGACTTCTTGAAGAACGAAGATTCTCACTCAGAGAAGTGATAGTTGAAGAATTCGTAAATGAAGGTAACATTTGTATAAAGTTTGGTCCATAACTGATATAGAGGTGTCTGTAAATCAGCATAGATCAAACCTTTGGAGATTTACAGGTCTCGAACACTCTCTGCCTCTTCAATATCTTCATCTTGCAATGGAATTTGAATCATACCATGGTTTGAGTCCATCGAACACTACATCTCTAGATACCTTTAACTCATTAGTATTGGGATTCTAGCACCTGTAACCTTTTTGCTCCATAGCATAACCAATAAACATACATCTTTCAGCCCTTGCATCCATCTTACCTCTCAAATCTTGTGGCATATGTGTGTAGCATACACAACCAAAGACTCTAATGTGTGAAAGGTCTAGTTTCCTTCCACTTCATGCCTCCTCAGGTGTCATGTCATGTACCCCTGATGTGGGACACCTATTCATCTAGTACACAGTAGGCTTTGTGGTTGCCTTCAAGCTTCACATCTCCCATTTGTTGTATCTCATGCTCTGTGTTGTCTCTTGTCTCCACAAAGCCTCTTTGCTTGGTTGCTTGAAGATTGCTGAAGTACTCCTCTTTACCTGACATGTGGTTACTACAACCACTATCTATATACCACACTTCATCATGCGGTTGACCTTCACTTTTATGCTTCATAGCTAAAAAATGCTCTTTTTCTGAATTTGTTGAGGAGTTAGCATAATTACCTTGCCCTTTTTAATTGTTCCCACCTTGCTTTTGCCAACAATCCTTGGCATAGTGTCCTTGCTTCCCACAATTGAAGCATCCATTTGAGTTGGAGTAGCCTCGACCTCCATATATTCCTCCCCTACCTCTTCCTCTTCCTCTTCCTCTTGATGATTGACATTCATCTTGGCTTGATTGAGTCCCTTGATAGCTTTGGTTGCCTTGTTGGTAGTTGCTTCTACCTCTTCCTCTTGAAGCACCTCTATTGCCTTTGCCTCTTCTTCATTTGCCTGCATAGAAGAGTTGGTCTTGGTTGCCCTTTGACTTGTTGCCTCCATGGTTGAGCTCCTCAGTCACCATAAGAGAAGTAAGTTGCTCAAAATCTGGTAATGAATCCCTTACATACATAGAGGTTGTGAATGCCTTCCATTTATCATCTTCTCTAAGCCCATTAAGTGTGGGCAACTATATCATCATCATCTACAACACATCCTATTGAACCAAGTGCATCCGAGATCTCTTTTACTTTGAGTATGAAGTCATTAATGCTCTGATTTGATGACTTCCTAAGGTTGTTGAGCTCATTCTTGAGCTGATTTTTTCTAGCCTTTGTAGAGGTAGAGTACAACCTTTCTAAACACTCCCAAACCTTCTTAGATGTATCTAGGTCTTGGATATGACCTATCATGTAGTTGCTTATGTGTTGAGAAAGAATGAAGATCACTCTCCTATCCCTTTCTTCCCATTCTCTAATGGCTCTCCTTTGATTCTCAGTAGGTGTATGCCGATCTATGTATGGCTTCACCTCAGTACCACTAACCAACCCTGAAAGACCCTTTCCCATGAGGAAGTTAGAGATTCTAAACTTCCAAGGTTGGTAATTGCTTTTTTTAAGCTTCTCAATCTGAGTATTATAGTCTCCCATTGTTTATGAGACTATATGTGGCTTGTAATCCCTCCTTGGATTGTGATAGATGTAAGAAATAATGATATGTTACCTTCACACAAGATTCTCCACTTGTCGTGAACTTTCGACGATGATAGATGCTCCCCCTTGCTTCAAATCCTTCTTCAAATCTTGCTGGTCTTTGCTTAAATCCTTGGCTCTCAAGCAATTTCAAGGCCTCCTCTTGATGTCTTCAATGCTCAATGATGAGCTCTGATACCACTCATGGAGTATATCCACTCCTCGTTGCAGCAGAAGAATGATAGGCCCTTCCTAGGATCAAACAGTTCACTACCACAGTCCACCAAAAATTGAATTGCTCTCTGGACCTGAAGAATGAACCTATGAAATTTTGCACACTCAAAATAGACTCTCTCAGCTTTCCAACAAGCCATAGATCACTCAATTTGGAGAATGTGAGCTATGGTAAACGCATTGCACAAGACAGACCACAAACTACCCAAACTGGCTTGCACCTATGTGTACCTTCCAACACACATATATTTGGGAATATGCAGAGATCTTTGAAGCTCAATATAATCAAGGTTAATGAACACTTGACACTAACATTACATCCAAAAGAAAGCTTACAATCATAGGAACAAAATGAGCTATCTTGCGAATGAATCGGACTACTACACAAAGAGATATGGGTGATCAAAGATCACTTCCTATGAGAAAACTCCAGCAAGCAAGGGGCTTGCTTAGCTAGGGGCTAGCTTAGACCTGGAGTAATCACTCCTAATGAGAGCCTATAAGTGCTCAAATGGTAGAGGAGGATGGCCACAACTTTGCTCCATGTCTTTGCTAATATAATGCTCAAAAAGATGGTTGTAAATTTGAATTCAAATATGCCCTCCAAATGATCCCGACTTTTCTCCATCAATTAGGTGAGTAAAAGTATGAGAAAACTCGTGTAAAATTGGTTGTATATCATACCAAAAAGTGTGAGTGATGTGGCACTTCAACTTAGCATGAGTTCCCAAACTTGAGATTGCTAAAATTCTAACAATATACATCTACATTTACATATACACATACATATACATATACAAATACACATACACATACATATACATATCTATATACACATACATATACATATACATATACAAATACATATACATATACGGATACATATACATATACATATACATATACATATACATATACATATACATATACATATACATATACGTATACATATACATATACATATACATATACATATACATATACGTATACGTATACATATACGTATACGTACGTATACGTATACGTATACGTATACGTATACATATTATACATATACATATACATATACATATACATATACATATACATATACATATACATATACATATACATATACATATACGTATACATATACATATACATATACATATACATCTACATATACATATACATATACATATACACCTACATATACACCTACATATACACCTACATATTTATATACATATACATATACATATACATATACATATACATATACATATACATATACATATACATATACATATACATATACATATACATATACATATACATATACATATACATATACATATACATATACATATACATATACATATACATATACATATACATATACATATACATATACATATACATATACATATACATATACACCTACATATACATATACATATACATATACATACACACCTACATATACATATACATATACATATACATATACATATTGTTGTCAGGATCTTGCTAACGCGCATACAGAGATTACATATGTAGAAAAACACACAGAAAATAGAGAAAACAGGAGACGAGACAGAACGCAAGATTGGGTGCAATCTCCCCCCATGCACTCTGTTTCGACAGTCCACAGAGTGCATGTATTTATAGGACTTTTGATTACGTCGAAAAGAGTGGTTACAAGAGGGCGGCTTCGAAAAGCAGGCATGAAACTAAGAGTTGATAACTTTTACAGAAAGCCATTGCTTTCAATAACAGAAACTACGGTCTACAACGACCCTTATTCTAACCATTACTTTTCTAACAATAGCACCTTCTACGCAGATTTATTTACAAACTAAATAATAATTATTTAGATTATTGATGTCCTCCCTTTCACGCCTTGCACGCTCCTCATGAACCTTCAGCTGCTATATATCAAAAACATCAAAAACATATTAATACATTAAGAATATAATACTTTAACAATGCATTGTTCAATAATATACAACATGCCTCTCAGTTGACAAGCAACTGACCTCAGTTGATAAAATAATTTAACACTCTAACAATTACAATACATTGTTCAACATATTCCATGTTACTGTTACAATCCAACAATGCATTGGCTAACATATTCCATGTTACAATCCAACAATGCATTGTTCAACATATTCCATAAGGTATAACATGCCCCTCAGTTGAACAAGCAATTGACCTCAGGTGATAAAATAATAAACATGGATGGCCAGTCACATGTTTCATCACTGAATAAAGAAAATAGGCATGTGCCATGTAAAAATACATGCATGGAAATGTTCATGGAGCTGGTACATTAATGTGTTTGTGTATGCTATGCAGAAATTAAATGGTCATAATGAAGTGTTAGTTTTGTTTTATGTATCCATTGACATTCTTCAATAGAGTGATTCTTTTACTTAACCAAATATCGATGATATTGAGTACCTGTGCATGTAGTAGTGACATCATGATCAATGATTTTCTCAGGAACTAAGATTTCAGATTGTTCTTCAATCAAAGGAGGGTCATCAAGAAGTGGAGCAAGTGGTAAAGTTCCTTTAAAGGGTGTAAGTAAACTAATATGAAAAGAATTATGAATGGTCCAATGGGATGGAATATCTAATCAAAATGAATTATCATTAATTTTTTCTATAATGCGAAACGGTCCATAATAGCGTGGTGCAAGTTTAATTTTAGGATGCTGCAAAATATTTTTGAGACGTCTTTTAATTATTCGCAACCATACAAAATCATTTTCCTTGAATTCTTTGGCTAATCGTTTAGTATTGATAATACGTGTATATCGCTCTTGACTTTTCCTAATTGCTCGTGAACATCATGAAGTATAGAAACGTGATCTTGAGCAGTAGAATCAGCCATCGGAATGTCGGTTTGGGTGAGGGATATGGGAGTGGGAAGCTTTTTACCAAAAACTATTTCAAAAGGTGCACGACCAGTAGTGGTGTGTGAAGTGTTATTGTAAGCAAATTGAAGTAATGGCAACTTTTCATCCCAGTTATTAGGATTATCTAATGAATAACAACGCAATAAATCAAGAATAGTACTATTTGTAGCCTCACTCTGTCCATTACTTTCAAGATGAAATGCAGAGCTAAAATCTATTTTAGAACCAAAATGTTGAAATAAGGCAACCCAAAAATGATTACAAAACCTAACATCACGATCAGATAACATTACTTTAGGAAATCCATGATGTGGAAAAATGCATTTAATGAATAATTTTGCAGCTTGAGGTGCAGTCAAAGTTTTTCTACATGGAATGAAATATGCATATTTACTAAACCTATCAACTATTGTCCAAATCATATCATTATGTGATGAAGTGATAGGAAGACCTGTGATAAAATCCATAGAGATTTGTTCCCATGGTTCATTTGGAATAGGAAGTGGCATTAATAATCCAAATGGTTTACCATGATGACCTTTGACACGCTGACATACAATGCATTGAGAAACATAATGTGCAATGTCTTTTACCATGTGTGGCCAAAAGAAGAAATCTTTGCAAGAAAAAATGGTGCTTTATTGACTGATTGTGGTGTAGGCCATTCTATGGTAACTCTAATCTTTTTCGGATCCACATGCACACCTTCACTTAAAATAATATGTCCTAAATATTCTAGCTTATGCTGAATGAAATAACTCTTTTCAGGATTAGCATAAAGTGTGTTCTCTCGTAACAAATGAAAAACTGTTTCAAGATGCTTTTCATGTTCACTATCATTCTTACTGTAAACAAGTATGTCATCAAAGAAGACAAGAACAAAAGCTTGGTAATCAAGAAAAATATTGTTCATCATTCGCGCAAATGTAGCAGGGGCATTAGTAAGTCCAAAGGGCATTACCATAAATTCATAATGGCCATTTTGAGTTCTAAATGCAGTCTTAAAAATATCACTTTGTGTCATACGAATCTGATGGTAACCCGATTTAAGATCAATTTTACTAAAGACACGAGCTCCTCGTAACTTATCTAAGAGATCATCTATTCGAGGAATAGGGTATCTATTCTTGATCGTGATCTTGTTAAGGGCTCTATAATCAATGCACATTCGATAAGTTTTAGTCTTCTTCTCTACTAAGAGAACTGGTGCTCCAAATGGGGAAGAACTAGGCCTTATAATTCCTTTTTGTAGTAGGTCTTTTACTTGATTTTCTATTTCCTTTTGATGTAGTGGGCCATGTCTATAAGGTGCTTTATGAGGAGGAGAACTACCAGGTACTAAGTCTATGCTATGGTCAAAGGATCCTCGAGATGGTGGTAGTTCAGAGGGATATTCAGACATAAAACAATCCTTATAAGTACTCATAAAAGGTTTATATGCATCTGGAAGTGTATGAGTATAATCATTGATGACATTGACAAAAACAATGCATGAGTTGAATCCTTTCCTAAATGCACGTTTTACTTGAGTGTGACTAATCAATGGAAATGGTTGGAAATCATGCCGTGCAGACAAAGTAATGATTTGACCTTTGAAAGCAAACTTAAAGGTATGAGTATGGTAGTCAATACGTGGGTTATAATGGTGACGAAAAGGCATACCTAGTATAACATCATAAGATTGCAAAGGTGCAATTAAAAATGTTCGTGAATCAACATAAGGGCCTATGTTAATCGTAACATCTTGCACTTCTCGTGTTACATTATAACGACTACCTTGAAATGTAGCTTTCACTTTATACAAAGAAGGAAACGTTTGTAATTTAAGTTCTTGTACTAATAAATGTGAAATGAAGTCATGTGAACTACCATCGTCATGTAGAATTTTAACTAGTTTGTTATTTATTGTACCCTGCATGCAAAGAAGACAATGTAGAGAGATATCGTTACCCAAGGTACTTAAATCCTTCTCCAGTGATTCCTCTGTCCAAACAGGAGGAATTTCTTCATTATAGACCTCCATGTTATGCAATCGAGCTGTAGCCGGTTTCATATGAAGAGGTTGCAATCTGCAGCTTATTTTTGTATGTCCAGGTTTACCACAATTCCAGCAAGTGATTCGTGGTCGCTTCTGTTGGGCATTCACTGCTGAAGTTTGAAGGGTAGGCAGTTTGGTTGGTTGGAGAGATGAAGCAATGGGTGGATTTGAATAATTGGATTGTGGAGGACGAGGAAAACTAGGGTAAGATGGGGCATTAAAATTACGCTTCATAGGGAATGAAGGTTTAATAGGAAATGGTCGTGAACATGGTTGTTGTAGACGGAGTGACTTGGTTATGGACTGGAATTCTTTTTCTGCATCATAAGCAAAAGATATAGCCTCGTTGAGGGTTGTAGGTCGTAGGGTGTGAAGCTTAGCTTGGATTCCCACCTCCAAACCATCTTTGTATTTCTGCTGCAAGATATCTTCTGATACATCTTCAAGCATTCGTACAAGTAGTAAATTTTGCCAGAACCGCTTTGTGTAGGTAGTAACCGTATCACCCTCCTTCCATGTAAGGGTCGTCCATGCTCGTCGAACATGCAAATGGTATTGAGGAGGAAGAAATGAATCCTTCACGTTTTCTTGAAAAGCCTTCCAAGTTGTTGGACGCTCCGTACTATGCCGCAGGACATTCCACCAGAGTTGTGCTTTACCTACTAGATAGTTAGTAGCAAATTTAACTTTTTGACTTTCAGCATACATTTCATCGGTATAAAAATCATCAAACTGCGACAACCAAGAAAGTACTAAAGGCCCATCCTTTCGGCCATCAAATCGTAGAAACTGGTAGTTTCTATTACCAATTTTTGAATGAGTAACATCAGATTGGGCAGACACAATAGCTTTTACTACTCTTGTAAGGTTTTCTTCCTCATCTTGCATCTTTTGGAGGATTTCATCACGTTGTCGGATCTCGTTCTGAGCTCCTTGAAGCTCATGTCGCAAGAGCTCTAGTTGTTGTTCAAGTGTTGCCGCAGGTAGAGATGAATCACTGTAATCCTCCATGGTGCTCTTGGACCCTTGCTCTCAACCTTGGTGTATTGAACCTTCTTGTTTGCAACCTTGGTGTCTCGATCCCGTGTTCTCAACCTTGCTTGGTATCTTGAACACTCAATCAAGTGCCACCCAAGAATTTTGAAGGAATTCACACTTCCAAGCTAGCTCATTGGAAAGTTCGTTCCGAGAGCTTTCCAACGGTATATTACACGCCTCAATCCGACCTACGGATTGAAAGTTACACTTGATTCTTTGTTGGGTCCATCCTTGAAATCGCCGCGAGCGCCTTCCACAAGTAAGAGAGAGAGAGAGACTTGACTACAACTCCAAGAGATGGTGGAGTGGTCAAAGTACTTCCCTTGAAAGTAGGAGGTTGATGGTTCAAAATCCTCCTACCTTAGGGACTCTAAACCTCTCTATTACCACTCAGAAATTAAAATTGCCTCGCGCGTAGCCAACGGCTGCCAAGGGAGCCTTGGGTGCCAATGTTGCCAATGTATTGCCTAAGTTCTTTGCCTTAGTCAACGGAGACGGAGACGGAGATGGAGATGGAATCGGAATTCAAAATCGCGAACAGAGAGCAGAACCCTCTGTATTGACGCGTGCAGAGCTCTGATACCACTGTTGTCAGGATCTTGCTAACGTGCATACAGAGATTAATACAGACGCAGAAAAACACACAGAAAATAGAGAAAACAGGAGACGAGACAGAACGCAAGATTGGGTGCAATCTCCCCCCATGCACTCTGTTTCGACAGTCCACAGAGTGCATGTATTTATAGGACTTTTGATTACATCGAAAAGAGTGGTTACAAGAGGGTCGCTTCGAAAGCAGGCATGAAACTAAAAGTTGATAACTTTTACAAAAAGCCATTGCTTTCAATAACAGAAACTACGGTCTACAACGACCCTTATTCTAACAATAGAACCTTCTACTCAGATTTATTTACAAACTAAATAATAATTATTCAGATTATTGATGTCTGCCCTTTCACGCCTTGCACGCTCCTCACGAACCTTCAACTGCTATATATCAAAAACATCAAAAACATATTAATACATTAAGAATATAATACTTTAACAATGCATTGTTCAATAATATACAACACATATACATATACATATACATATACATATACATATACATATACATATACATATACATATACATATACATATACATATACATATACATATTCATATACATATACATATACATATACATATACATATACATATACATATACATATACATATACATATACATATACATATACATATACATATACATATACATATACATATACATATACATATACATATACATATACATATACATATACATATACATATACATATACATATACATATACATATACATATACATATACATATACATATTCATATACATATACATATACGTATACATATACATATACATATTCATATACATATACATATTCATATACATATACGTATACGTATACATACACATATACATATACATATGCATATACATATACATATTCATATACATATACATATTCATATACATATACGTATACATATACATATACATATACATATACATATACATATACATATAGATATACATATACATATACCTATACATATACATATACATACATATACGTATACGTATACATATACATATACATATACATATACATATACGTATACATATACATATACATATACATATACGTATACATATACATATACATATACATATACGTATACATATACATATACATATACGTATACATATACATATACATATACATATACATATACATATACATATACATATACATATACATATACATATACATATACATATACATATACATATACATATACATATACATATACATATACATATACATATACATATACATATACATATACATATACGTATACATATACATATACGTATACATATACATATACATATACATATACCTATACACATACATATACATATACACATACATATACATATACATATACATATACATATACATATACATATACATATACATATACATATACATATACATATACATATACATATACATATACATATACACATACACATACATATACACATACATATACATATACATATACATATACATATACATATTGTTGGCAGCAGTCAGGGAACCGAAGGAGCCACAAGACGAAGAGAGTCAGAGCGAAGGGACAGCACAAGCAGACATGGCAGTCAAAGAAGATCTGGCAAATAGGCCGATAATTTTCCTCATGAAGAAGCAAGTATGAGCATTCACGCAAATCTAGCACTTAGGCAACCTTTTAACTTTTCAAAAACCCTTACACCGATTATAAGTGATTTTCATCACTTAACACCATTGTAAATACCATTTCATATTTTTGTAGCTCCATTTTGTGCAAGCCAAGGAGTCCTTGAGCTTGAGGAGCTTTAGAAGTATCTACCTGCCAATTTTCGTAATTTTTGGATCTCGTTTGAGCCCTCAAATAAGCACTGGAACCTAATTTTTAACTAGGCCGGACACTAGGTCTGAACAGGGCCAAAGCTAGTCAAAAACTATAAAAGGAGCTAGAGAGCTCATTTTTCAGGTTAGATTGTAATAGAAACAAACTTGTAAGAGCTTTTTGAAAAGTAATCGAAGAACTCCATTGATTCTCTCTCTTTGTCTTGTCGTGTGTGCGTGTGTGTGTGTATGTGTGTGTATGCTTGTGTGCTTCTCACTCACGCACTTGTGCCGCCACTTGCTCGAGGTCTTCATACCATCCTCACGTCTTCCCGGATTGACTTAAAGGAGGTGCTACTCATCACTGAGCTACACCAAATTTTGGCGCCGTTGCCGGGGATCGAGCTTTGAGGACGAGCGTGTGATGGTAAGACGTAGATTGGAGACGTTGGCGTTGTAGGTAATTTCTTTACTTTTCCTATTTTTCTCTTTCTTACCTCACCACCATCATCACCATCATCATCATCACCATCTTCCACCTCCATCTCCATCATCGCGAAAATTTCAGTTTTTTGACTATATCCCCATCTCCACCTCATTTCCCTCATTTCACTTGTGAGAGAGAGCGAGAGAGCGAAATTGCGTGTGCTGTTTTTGCATGTTTCTTGAGCTGTCTTGCAAGTACAGGTCACATCATCATCCCCAGCACTCTGCGCAGGTACGGATTTCGAAGTAACTGTCTGTGTGTCGCCGACTTCTGTCAATCGCGACCGACAGAAAAAACGCTCAAATCACCAAACAAAGTGCAAAACCATGATCTACAGGCCTAGAGCTTCCCAAAGATGTGTTTAGTTTTTTGAAATTCCTCAGATTTCTGTCAATCGCGATCGCTCTGTCAATCGCGATCGACAAACCACGACGGACAGATCTGTCAATCGCGACCGATAGAGTCAACGACCGATTGATCACGACCGACTGACCATACGCGTGACACGTGTCAATCGCGATCGAGTCATCAATCGCGATCGACTCATCAATCGCGATCGACACAGTCAACGACTATTTGACCACGACGGACAGACCACGACTGCTCTGTCAATCGCGACCGACCCATCAATCGCGACCGACAGAGTCAACGACTGTTTGACCATGACTGATTGACTTTTCGTAACCCCTGTCAATCGCGACTGACCAGTCAATCGCGACTGACAGCCACGACGGACCTGTCAATCGCGATCGACACGTCGATCGCGACTAACCTGTCAATCGCGATCGACACGTCGATCGCGACTGACCTGTCAATCGCGACCGACAGACTTTGCGAACACGTTAGAAGGGCAATTTAGGTCAAATTTTTAAGGTAAAAATAGTGGTCTAAATTTTGGCCAAGTGCGGGACAAACATTAGGGTGTAGCATTGCATTACGAGGGCACGACCCAAGTAACTCTAGAATTCTTGTTTGCCTGATAACCTAGCTCAATCCTGTTTTAGCCCCAAAACCCTGAACCGGCATAACTTTCTCATACGAAATCCGTTTGCCGTGATTGTTGTTTTGTTGGAAAGCTCACAAGGAGTATTTTGCTAGGGTATTTTGAAGTTGACCATACCCAGGGGGAACAAAGTTCAGGGATCTCTAGAGTTGTGTCCAAAAAATCATAGTGCCAAGTGGTGAAGTGTTACATGAATAAAAATGATTGGTTCTGTCTTTTGAATTTAAGTCTTGAGCTAACAATGGGCCTTTTACAGGTCCTTTGAGAGCAGCGAAGGGCACGCAAGGCAAGAGTAAGTGCAGGCTTGGGAACACGCGTCCTGGGCACACCCGGGCAACCATACAAGGAAAGGAACTCAAGGTTGGAAAACCCGCAACACCCTCTGTCAATTCTTAGCTTAAGCTAAGTGCGGGTAGTGTTAGAAGTAATTCCAGGCAACGATAGGCACGAGATAAATCAAAGAACATCTAAGAAAATCAAGTGCAAGTTAAGAGATAACCTGTGTGTGTGCGAACGACAATCTTAAAAGGAAAAGAACCTAACGTGAAACGACCAAACTAAAGTGCGAAATTAAACTCAAGTATTCCTGACGACGTGATATCAGACAAGAGTCTAAACACGATAATCAACATAAAAAGAACCAAGTGACCGATACAAAAGGACTCAGAAACGTGGTTGTACCTGGGAAAAATTGGGTTAATCAGTTAGGCATATGAACCTTAGATCAGGACGACACCTAGTAAGGGAGAGACAAAGCCTTAGATCTTCAGAGGCTAGTGTCAATCATACTGCAAGGTCTTGGGCCCAGCAGTTGAGTCATCACTCGCAGTACCCTAGCTCTGAGACCAGTGAGTCAGAGATGTCTCAAGGCATGGATAGACCTACGGGAAGTTCAGGAGTGCCTTACTTGTACAGGGTAGAAGGCCCTTACAAAACACAGTTGGAATACCTTAGGACCAACCGATTAGGTGCCAGCATCTATGAGGATGGCCTAGGAAGATCTGTGGTACAGATTAAAAACCCTGACCAATCCATAGGACTAGAGCACCCAGCCATCAAATTTGAAAATGGAGCTTACCTGGACAAAGAAGGAACCATATACGTAGTTACCAGTCACCCAGATAGGACAGATGAATTTGGGAATGTAATCTCAGAAGCGGACTTAGGTGACTTGGAACAGGGAAACATGGGGGCAGAACCTAGAACCCCTCGAGGTAAATCAGTTCTCACTAGGATTATCACACCGGAATGGATTCCCCAGGATAATAAGAGCATAGAGTTGCTTCTCAATCGAGAAACTGACGAAGCCTTTTGGAGGTATAAATCTAATCAGCCAACTGATATAGGAACTATCATGATCTATGAGTTTAAGGATCCGGATAGCCCAGGTAGAGTGACCTACTTAGATCACACTTCGGAAAGGATCTTTGTGGTGACAGAAAATGATAGGCATGCTTACACTTGGAAGGGTGAATTCATTTTCCCCCAACCAAGATCGAATGTATCCTATGGTCACCCTGGAGCTGGAACATCCCAAGCTCATGGAACTCAAAGAGACAGAAGTAGAGATAGACCAGAAGTAAGCTTTGCCAACCCAGTGGGCAGAGAAAGAACGAGGATGGAAACGAATAGAGTAGAACCTGAGATACTTAGAGCTCATAGGAATCAAAGAAATGCGGATGAGTTCCCTCTACCACGACCTAGAGAGCACACAAGAACCTTGAGACCGACTCAACTAGTTAAGTCCATGAAGAACTACTTCGATGGCACTGGAGATCCATACGACCATGTGGCTGAGTTTAGGCAAGTCTTGAGAGTTGAACAAGTGGAGGATCTATTCATGCAATACAATGCCTTTGGTCTGACCCTTAGGAACACTGCCCTGACATGGTTTCAACCACTAAATGAGAGGCAGTTCAGGAGCATAGACCAACTCCTAGAGGCTTTCATCATTGAATTCTCTAAGAGTGGCATAAGGCACAATACCTCCTCGCTGATTCACAGCTTCAAGCAAACCCCGCAAGAGACTGTCAGACTTGCAGGAAGGAGATTTAGGCAATATCTTGAGAGATGCCCTGTTTCGGAGTTACCCACACCAGCCAAGCAAGTAGCCTTATTCTTGGATGGATTGCTAAGTACCAAATTAAGATCATATGTGTACTTGAAAGACCCTAGGACCATAGAAGAGTGTGTACGCATGTGTATTGACATTGAGGATAACCTAGGGGAGGAGTTAGAGCTTGCTAAGATATACAAAGATTCGGATAGTGCCTCTAGCCTCTCTTCCACGCAATCCACATCAATCGAGGAACTTGCAGAGAAAGTGGCCCAAAAACTAGGCGTCTCTAGCAAACAGATTCCGAGGTTTACCCCAGCGAAGAGGTGCTATACATGCGGTGGTGACCATATGGCAAACGTGTGTCCCATTATGGCTCAACCCCAGATCAATCCAAATAGCCAATATTGCACCATAGAACGAAGATACACAAATCACACAGCACAAGACTGTCCTTACAACAAGCAAGTGGTCAGACAAACCTACCTTCAGCCCTACCAACAAGGCAGATACCAGAATCAAAATCCACCACCACAATATGCTAGACCCCAACAAACCTACCAACCACAATATCAGGCCCAACAGAGACCCCAACCGGTGCTAGCTCAACAGCCTCCAAACCCCGCTAATGTAATCCCTGTAAAGTATACAGCTACAGAAGAAAACCTGAATAGGGCCATAGTACCAGTAACCCCATTGATCTCAGAAAGTGACCCCAGTGACCATAGCTTTGATTCTACACACGTCGATAGCCCCCAAGCTTACTATATGCAATCTCTAGAACATGGTGAGTCCTACTATAGTGAAGAGCCAAATGAAATAAGTTGGGAGTCAGATTACACGAATGTCATGTATGCAAACCCCAACCCTAGGCCTCAACCTAGGCAGGTAAGACCTCCATTTCCTAGAGGACCATGCTACAGATGTCAGGGAGATCACTTCATTCGTGATTGCCCCATGCCTGCACCTACACAACCCCAGTCAGTGACGATCCAAGGCTATTGCCAAGAGTGTGGAAAGGAGCATCTCTTACGAGATTGCCCTAAGAATCCTAATAATATGCCAAAAATCACTCCCATTAATGTGATTGGGTTGGTTGTAGACTCCACAGGGAGCGTGACTTCCACTGCACCAGTACAAGTAATCACTAGAGCCCAAGCACTGCAGCAAAACCAGGGTGTAGGTCAGGAAAAAAGCCCAGAGGCTAGTGAAACCGAGAGCATAACAAAGAAAAGGACTAGAGCGTGGAAAGATAGTCGAGAAAGAATGAAAAGACAATGGGCTAAAAAGATGAGTGAACTTGACGAAAACATAAGAGAAACCAAAGCTAGGATAACTGAAATCACCTCTCAAACCCCCTCTCACACTATCCCACCACCACCATTCCCATCGCCATCCGACCCGCCACCTTCCAACCCACCTCATATGATTCCACCACCCCCTAGAGTAGGATCAGTATTAGCTGATCCCATTCCAGAAGACATAGACATGATGCTTAAAGCATATCAGGCCAGAATTCAAGAAGGGCCAAATGTCACAGATCACGACAAGTGTTACCCTAGAGCTGACCTAGAGATAGAAAGAACCAAGCTTTGCGCGAAAATGGTCGCATTGGCTCAGACTATGTTTGAAGCCAATCGCCTTTTCAATTACTCGGGCTCAGCCAAGACGCAATTACACTTGGATGGACTTCTAGAGAAGTTAGAGGGCATAATTGCAAGATTTGCCAAGGAAGAAAAAAATCAAGGAAGGGAGGAAGCAAGCAAAAATAGGACCCATCTTCCACCGAAAGCTTATGTGCCAAATTCCACTGAACCCGACAATTCCCCCTCCCTGGAAGGAGTAGAGAATCCAATGGCACAATTACAAAAGGAACCAGCCTCTCAACACAAGGGCAAGGCAAGTGAAAGGATAAGCCAACCTCTTCAGGAAGCCCATGTGCCTCCTCAAGAAGCTTATCTTTCCCCCCAAAAGGCAGATGAGCCTCCCTCGAAAGCTTACGTACCTCCACAGGTTGCCTACATTCCCTCTCAGGGAGCGTATGAGCCTGTTCGGAAAAGTAATAGAATAAGTAATCCTCCCCAGGAATCCTGTGCTCCAGCCATATATGAGAACGAGGAGAGAGCCAACGATAGAATAAGCCCTCCTTCCCAGGTTGCTTATGTGCCTAATTCTACGGAGCCAGATACTTCTTCTTCTATGAATCGGTTTGCACCGGACTTCCTGCGAGAGATTCAAGAAGACAAATGGGATAACGAAAGTGAAGTCGCCCCTCCCTTTGAACTTGTGGATGATGCACACGACCAATTCCCACAAGACATCCCATCTATTTACGGGGAACATGAGAGTACTCAGTCTCACGAGAGATTGGACTTTGAGTCTAATTCCATACAGGAGCTACCCCACTTCACAGGCCCATGGGAAGCAAAGTCCACCTGCATGAGGGCACCTACAGTCATGGTAAGAAACGAAGATTCAGTCATACCTAGGAACACAGAAGTAGTGAAGAACACTAACGTGCAGTGCAATCTCAAGTTAGAAGAGCTACTCAAGGTTAGACCTGAAGTATGGAAACATGTCGCCAAACAAGTACCAGAAATAGCCAAACCTCGTTCCGAGGTAGGATCCCATAGGACAGTGCCAGAAATTCCCTTGGATAAGATAGGAGATATGTGTGAAGGTGAAGAAGGGAACACCTATCTTCCTATCACCTACCAGGAGTACACCACCAAGGCAATTTTGGACTCAGGTGTAGGAGTTGCAATTGCCACTACTTCCCTATGGAAGCGTTGGGGCAAGCCGGCACTCAGGCCAACAGGAATGAAATTGCAGATGGCCGATGGTCACATAGAGAGACCCCTAGGATTGCTAGAAGGAATAACTCTCACCACTTGTGGTGTCGAGTTTGAGCATACATTCGCTATATGTGACTTCAGCAAAAATCATGCCTATGAGATGATTTTGGGAAGACCATTCATGCGACAGTTGCAAGTGGTACAGGACTGGGGAACCAATTCTTTGTACCTGCAACACTTAGGTGTTACGACCAAAGGCAATCTCAAGGATTATTCTCATAGAGATGTCCCTCCTATCCAATGGAATCCCATCCATAGAGCCAAAGATGATACAGAATCGGTGCATTCCATAGGGTCAGGATCCTCATGGATGCATGAAGACACTCACTTATGGATGTGCAAGGTAGCAGTAGAGGAAGAGAAGAGAGAGAAAGCCAGAGAGGTAGGTGCGAAAGAAACCCATAGATCAATCCAAGACCCAGCCTATGCACCTGTAGTTTTTCCAGACGAAGAATTTGAACCTCACGGTTGGCCAGAAATCTTAGCAACAATGGACGTAGCCATCAATGAAGAACAATGGACACCTCACTATGATGAGGATGACTATGATATTTCAGTTTTCTCCATAGAGCCAATCATGGGAGAGGTAGTTCTAGAAGAATGCGAACCTAGCCCTGATGCATTTGAGGATGCAAGTGACTCCGACCTAGAGTCAATCATTATGGACCCACCATTTGCATCAGATGAAGAATACTTCCATGAAGTAGAATTTCAACCCCAGAGGCATGGAGAGGTTACAAATGATGTAAGATTAGCAACACATGTGACCCCGAAGGAAGAAGGGAAGAAACGAAAGAAGAAAGAAGTCTCACCAGAAGAGGAAGAATCGTTGTTTGAGGTCCCAGAAAATTTTAAGAAATATGAGATAGATGATAGGAGAGTCATGATAAGAATGCCTAAACGAGAGGCACAAGTAGGAGAGGCCTATGATAACAAAGAAACCACCAAGAAAATAGTAGTGGCCATAGAAGAAGGAGAGGAGAGATGCACGTACATAGGCCATGACCTAACAGAGGAAGAAGAGCATGCGTTAATTGCCTTGCTAAGAGAATACAGAGATGTATTCGCTTGGAGTTACAAGGACTTGAAAGGTGTTGATCCGGACATATGCTCACACACCATTCCCATGACCTCAGATGCTAAGCCCTCTAAGCAAAAACCCTATACATATAACGATAATTACTCTGCTAAGATCAAAGAAGAGATAGATAGACTGGTTGAAGCTGGATTTATCTATGAAATTGAGCACACTGAATGGGTATCCCCCATCGTAGTGGTGCCCAAGAAGAATGGCAAGCTGCGTGTGTGTATTAACTTGAAAAAGGTTAATGCAGCCACTATTCGGGATAACTATCCGCTTCCCATCACAGAACATCTCTTAGAAAGAGTGGCAGGCAAGGAAGTGTACAGCTTCCTTGATGGATTTTCGGGTTACAATCAAGTAGCCATAGCTCCAGAGGATCAGCATAAGACAGCCTTTGCCACAGAATGGGGCATTTTTGCCTTTAGAGTAATGCCATTTGGGCTTACCAACGCACCAGCTACCTTCCAAAGACTAATGTGCCATGTATTTAAGGAGTTCCTGAGGAAAAACTTAGAAGTCTATGTTGATGATCTTTGTGCTCATTCCAACATTAGACAAACCCATATCCCTGAACTCAGACAAATCTTTGACAAATGTAGAGAATATCAAGTCTGCCTGAACCCAGAAAAATGTGTTTTCATGGTCAGGCAAGGCAAGATTCTAGGACACATAGTGTCAAAGAATGGCATATCCACTGATGAAGAGAAAGTGAGAGCTATAGCAGAGCTACCTAGGCCAAAAAATGTCAAGGAAGTACAAGCTTTCATGGGGCATTGTGGGTATTACCGACGATTTATACACATGTATGCTGTCATTGCAAAGCCCATGTACGGACTTCTGACTAACTTTGAGTGGACGGATGAATGTGAGAATTCCTTCCAAGAGCTTAAACAAAGATTATGTTCAGCACCAATCTTGACCACACCAGATTGGAATAAGCCATTCCATGTTCATGTTGATGCATCCAATTATGCTATTGGATGTGTGCTTGCACAACCTACTGGTGAAGGTAATATGGACCTTCCAATTGCCTATGCCAGTAGACAATTGAATGCGGCTGAACGGAATTACACCACTACAGAGAGAGAAGGCTTAGGCATGGTATATGCAGTTAAGAAATTTAGACACTATTTGCTTGCAAATAAGTTTAAATTTTTTACTGATCATCAAGCATTGCTATACCTCGTAAACAAGCCATGCAATACAGGAAGATTAGTAAGATGGTTTCTTTTACTAATGGAATATGATTTTGAGGTTGTGGTAAGGAAAGGGAGGACTCATTTAAGAGCAGACCATCTCTCTAGGCTCACATCGGGAGAAGCCCCACAAGGAGTATCGGATGATCTTCCTGATGCCTACTTGTTTAATTTGGAAGTTGTACCGCAGTGGGCTAAGCCATTGGTACCAGTATTGACGTACGGGCCTAATCATCCAGTGGTGAACACACGGAATAGAGAGGTTGTTAAAGCCCAAAAGTACCACATCATGGCAGGAAGCATGTACAAGCACACAGATCAAGGGATCTTGGCTTGTTGCGTAGAAGAGGATGAGTACGCTAAGTGGTTGTAATTAGCACATGTAGGTGTGTTAGAGCAACACTACTCAAAGCAACGAACTTTACAGACCCTAAAGAGACTCGGAGTACATTGGCCAACTATGGAAGCTGATGTCCAAAAGTTGTGCAAGGAATGCCCAATCTGTTGCACTAAACCACCAGTGGAACACGCCACTCTTTATCAAATATCCATTGTGCCAGATTGGAGCGAACCTCTAGTATCCTTCCTGAGGACAAACACATTCCCTCCAGACATGACTCTGGCTAGGAAAAGGAGTTTAGAACAAGAAGCCCTGGATTACTCACTCATTGGTGATAATCTATATAAGCGTGGTAAAGATGGCTACCTGAGGCTATGTGTCCATGAAAGTGAATATCTGAAGATCTTGGAAACTGCTCACCAAGGTGTAGCAGGAGGACACTTTGGACCGGATCGGGTGATCAAGGCAATACTATTTGCGGGCTTCTGGTGGCCTACCCTTCACATGGATGCACATACCTATGTGAAACGGTGTGATGTCTGCCAGAGAACTCAGTATCCTATACGCAAAGATGAGATGCCACTGAAACCTATGATGGGTGGACGTGCGTTTTCTAAGTGGGGAATAGACTTCGTAGGTCCTATTAATCCCCCAGCTAAGGGTTCTCATGCGGAATACATCATTGTTGCAACAGACTATCTAACTAAGTGGGTAGAGGTAAAAGCTACGACAAAGAACGATGCCCAAACGACTGCTAAATTCTTGTTTGAGAATGTGTTCACAAGGTATGGGCTACCTATAGAGCTGGTAAGTGATAGAGGCACACACTTCCTGAACGAAGTGATTGAAAATCTACTCCAAGAATTCTTGGTAATACACAAGAAGTCTGCCCCTTATCACCCTCAGGCTAATGGGCAAGCTGAGAGCACTAATAAGATCCTATGCAATGTACTGACAAAATTAGTGAACACTAAACGCTCTGATTGGGACAAACAGCTGCACCATGCTGTTTGGGCATACCGAGTCGCCTACAAAACGGTACTCCAAGCCACCCCCTTTCAGATGGTATTTGGCCAAAACGCTGTGCTACCCTTGGACTTCTTGATTCCTACATTGAGAATAGCACAAGAGCACGAATGGACAGGTCATGAGCTCTCCTCTAGGGTCTTTGACCTTGAACGATTAGGGGAAACAAGACTGAGAGCCGCTGCAGGAATATATGCAGCCAAGAAGAGACAGAAGGCATACTTCGATGCCCATGTGAAGGATAAGGGTTTGAAAGCAGGAGATCTAGTTTTAGTCTACACACTGAAACAACACGCGAGGAAGCTAGAAAAGAGAGGCTACGGACCTATGATCATCAATAGGATCTCCACGAGTGGAGCAGTACAACTAGCCACGTTAGAGGGTGATGTTCTCCCAAACTATATTAGCGGTTGCAGAGTCAAGTTCTATTAGGAACCCCTCACGGAGGAAATGCTCAGCCGACTCAACACTGCTAAGAAACGCAAAGAGGAAGAAAAGCGAATTCGAGAAGAAGCTCAAGCAGAAGCGTTAGAACGCATCAGAAGGATGAAATTACGAAGGCAAGGTAGAGATCAGCCTAGAACAAATGACTATGCCGATCAAGGATATCATATGGCAATGTGTGAAGTCGCAGGAACAAGCTCACATAGGATAACTGATCGACGTCCTTTCGTAACCTTAGATATAGGACAAGGAAAGAGTGCAAGGACCGTAAGAGCCTTGATTGACTCAGGCGCAGCCACTAGTGCTGTTAGAGTGTCTTACTGTCAAGAGTTGCAGTTAACTGTCAGTCCTGTGGAAGCATATCTCATAGGATTGGGAGGCGTGGAAACCCCTTGCATGGGCGAGGTGGAACTTCCCCTCTACATTCATGATGAGGCAATGACAGTTAAAGTACTAGTGTGTCAAGACGAGGATCTCACTGAACCCCTTGTCTTGGGTCAAGACTGGATCTATGACCAAGCAGTCAACTTAAACCTAAGAAGTGGACTTCTTCAGGTATGGGTCAATCATAGTCGGATTACAGTAGAGTTAGATAATGGAGCACTCAAGGAACTAGGAAAGGCACAGACTCCTGGTCCCTCCAGGGGTGCACATGAAGTTGACCATGCTGTTCTTGTCCAAAACTATGTATTGCAGAGGAATGATATTCTCAAAAAAGGAGTCAGGGATGCAACGGAACTCCCTTCTTTTCCAAAGGCCAGAAGGAGGCAGCGACCAACGGTGGATCAAAGGCAGAAGAAGCAGAGTACTACCCATGCCGGAAATCAAAAGTACCTGCGCAACAAAATATCTCAGCAAGTAAACCGAGTATGGGTGCGGAAAGGCGAACACCCGGTTGCACTCAAGCCAACCACATGGGCAAAGCCTCTTATTAGTAACCAACAACACGTCACTAATAAGAAGTCTTTCGGAAATTCTTCTGCTAACGTGAAATCTATTTGGGTGCCCAAGAAGTCGATGAAGGCTAGCCCACAGTCAAGACAAATTTGGGTGCCTAAGGCTTGCTTGCAGGCGCAAATAGCTACGCCGAAGCCACAACCTATACAGCGTAACCCATTCACTCGCACGGCCAGCATTCACTTGTCTTCAACACTCAAGAACATACCAAGGCCCATGAGCACGAACATACTCGCTTGTAAATGGGTCCCTAAAAGGCCTCATTTTCAAGCCGATACAACTATAAAGCTCTCTAGAGCCTCTATGACACCAAGAAAAAGACCCATCCACTGCATTTGGCAGCCTAAGACCTGTAATAAACCCCCCGACCCCAATTTGTAAATTCATCCCCACTTACTAACTGCATTAGTCTCCTAGGACTACCCACGAACTAACTACACACACTGTCTTCGTGCACTTACTAACCACTAACTCACCATCTACCTCATGTTAATGTTGCAACGGGGACAACAACAGATTTATTCTGTCCATTACGATGTTAACACGTGGTTCTATATTCTCACAGAACCAACCAGCAAACAGGGCCATGGCAGAAGCAGGTGCAAGTTCTCAAGCCGGATCCGATGCCCAGATTGTGGACATAGAAACACTCCTCCTCGAGCCACATCTCACCGCAAGGCCACAAGAACTTCAAGCCGTGCATGTGCTCCCCATTCAGGATCCTCCTCAAGGGCACACTTCTCAAGTAGGTAAGCATGCGCATTGGTTCAGTGATGTCGCTAGACCATTGGGCGATGGAACCTATTTCTGGGAAGCAGAATTGGAATTTAATGGCAAATGGGGTCGATACCACTTTTTCACGCGCGAGTTTGAAAGCTATCAAAACGCCGAAGTCATGCGATCAGTTTGGATCAAAGCGGGTGTGGACAGTTATTTCAGGGCCCACTTACCAAAGCCGGATTTCTTACGATGTTCATATCTGATCAGTACCATCACGCCAAGCAGGGCCAAGGGAGGCGACAGCACCTTTGTGTTGCCATCACTACTGCCGGGTCATGAGGTTAAAAGATTCAAGTTGACCCTTAATCTGGTAAGAGAAGCATTGGGTATGTATTACATGCACATCCCCACAGAAAAGGAAACAATGGTGCCAGGTCGAATGAAACACAAAGATCTTAATAAGCTAAAGGATATGGTAGCGATGACACCTACCATTGCGCTTCACCTGCCGACCATCATGCAACATTTTGCTTTCCCCGCCCAGGAAAGATTCACAATGCCCCCAAAGAAAATTTGGTTCAGTTTGTATCTAGCAGAGACAGAAAGCCTTCCCATCAATGTGCCACATTGGATCATAGATCAGATCCACCTAGCCCATCAGAGGTGGAACAAGAAGCAGAAAAATGTGCTTCATGGATGTTGCGCTCTCACAAAAATAATCTACCGATGTCTTGCCTATGATGTGCCTATTCAGCGGGCACTCATATGGCCCCGTGCTCAGGAATTCCAAAGAAGACTATCAGCAGCAAGTCCCCCATCAAAGAAGATGAGGGGGGGAGTACAACTACCCTGTGCTCAACCAAGGGGAGCCACCACTACACCAGAAATTACCCCTCCCCAGACACGACGCGTTAGGCCATTCACAATCCGGCTACCAAGACCGAGCACAGATGGGCCTAATCTGGTATTCCCACCCGTCCCATCAGATCTGGAATTCCCCCGGGTTTTACTCTAAATGACCTCACGGATGAAGAAGTAGCCCGACTGATCTATGATTCTAATCTCGAGACGGAAACAGAACGTGCTCAGGAACCACAACCCCAGACAACAACAGCAGCCCCCACCCGACCCGAAGTGGTAGAAGTCGACGTAGAGGAACAAGAGGAAGAACAAGAGGAAGAAGCCTACGAGGAACAAGAATATGACGAGCTTTCAGAGCTGGCAAGTGCCCCTGCGTATTCGGCACAAATCAGAAGACTATATCGAACCATGCAACTGGTTCAAGAACAGCATAAGATGTCACTGGAATCGGGCAAGAAACTCATGAACCAGTTGCTAGCTGAGGAAGGTGTGGACGAGATGTTCATTGAGTCCATAAACCTTCATGCCGACGCAGTAGGATTGGATGAGGCCATCCATGAGGCAATGGCCTACATTCACAGATTTGAGAAGAGGGTTCCCGTTCGTCCCAAGAGGTCTGGGAAACAAATTCACATCAATGTATCAGCACCAGGAGAGACAACGCAAGCAGACGAACATCAGGAAGCACCACTGTCACCACCATCCCCACCTCGCACTACACACTTCACTCCACCACATGACACTAGCACCACCTCGTCCACTACCACCACCATTGTCATGGGTATCCCACTCTCTCCGGGGATCCAATTCGGGGGAGTCACCATGCCCACTTTCACCACTCTTTTCACTGACGTCACATCCACTCCACCCACGATCCCCATCTACACTGTCACTCAAACAATAGACACTATGGAAACGTCTCCTGCCACAGCACCGCTCCCTCCCCCCATGCCACCTTCATCGCCCATACCCCCTCCACCCACATCTCCACTTGCATCCACATCATTCACAACTCCCATTCCCGCCCCCATTCCCCCTGCATCTTCACCCCTCCCATCATTATTTAATGTAAATAGCATATTTTTAGCATTAAATCAATGTGTATATCAGCTCCAGAATGAGTATAGAGCTCTCGACGGCCGGTATCAACAATTGACAACGCACCATCAGAACTTACAAAGGCAACTTCACATTCTACAAGAGGAAAATGCAGAAGTGAATCAACGCTATTCAACGCTTGAGCAGGCTCACCAAACACTATTGGAGGCGCCCCAACCATCGATAGAATCAGGTGTGATTAGGGCAGTCCATGACACAACATCTTGATTCGGAAGCCTATTGAAGACTTGGTGTGCTTTGCTGATCAAGCCACACTTGACATACATGTCTATCAATGCATTTCCAACAGCAAGATTCGTCCCCAACATCCCATCTTTCTCTATCTTTGCATGAATTTCTATGCCCTTCTGTAATGCTTTGATATTACCACATGCGTTTAGAGTACAAACATATGTAACAGCATTAGGATGAAACCCATCATCCTGCAAGCAGTCAAAACACCTCAATGCCTCCATTCCAAGATCATGTTTTGCGAAGCCCGCAATCAAAGCTGTCCATGAAACTATGTCTCGAGCTGGAAGCATATCAAAAACTTCTTGAGCCATGATCGGCATGTGACATTTGGCATACATATCAATCAATGCTGTTCCAATATATGAGTTGCAATCCTCAACCTTTACTATCCTTCATGTCCTTGCTGGAGAGCGCCCCCAGCAACAATGTCGACCAACATAATCAAGAAGCAATTCTCTTATTTCTTCTTCCTGCAAAACGTGTACACTGCTCAAATTACTTTGTTCTAATGGTTGATCACCTAAGCCTCTGTAGTGCTCCAATTTTCCTTGGCATTTCTTGACCACCTCAGAATGCGGAAGCTTAGTCCATGCCTCTTTTTTGGATACAAAGAGAAGTGGAAATTCACCTCTCATGTCAACTTCCCAAGCACCCAAAATTCTACCACCATCTTTTCCATCTACAGCTCCTCCATGCTCAATCCCTTTTCTCCACATCTCTGCAATCAATATCTCCACATACTTCTCGTCAATCATCAAATTCATTCTTCAAGTACCTGAAATCAAACAAATTCCCCTGCCAAATACAAACATATTAGTGCATAAAAACCAACCATTTTGTGAGCTAACATACTCCCCTCTTCTTATTTGCGAAGTCGTCCTCGACGAGCCAAATTGTTCTTGCGCTCAAATCATCCAACATGTGCTGATCACTCAATCAAATACAAATCTTTACCTTGCATGACCATACTCTTCTTCCTCAACGTAGCACCTGCAATCACCCTCATACAATCATTTGTTAGTACCAAAATCCAATCATTTCACTTACCATCTTCGTCCATCTTCTCGCATCTTCATCGACATGTCCACCTGTCTGCAAAAACATTAGAACCTTTCTTCATCAATCACAATATGTACAACCAAAATGAAAAGACAATCATCCACATCACACATATATACTCGGCACACACATCATGATCCCATATCACACATGCATTCTCGTCACGAACAACACACATGCAAGCAAAAAAGCCCATCCACATTCCCTCTCGTCACTCTTCTAGACTGTTCGTTCAACACGTCATGAATCTCTACTCCACATATCAACACACTTTCTACACACACCATCAAAAACCATTTCCGATTTCTGTTTTCGATACTTTTCCCGGTCACATGATCGTTTTGCTGATCCCTTTGTCTCATTTCTAACCGAGTTCTCTTGCCAATTTCCCATTTCCTTCCCACCTAGGGTTTTCTATTCCCACTTGCCTTCCTGTCTATCTCTCTATTTTTCTTGCTCGTCGACTAGATCATATGCTAGGTCACCACCACACCACTCCTAAATTGATGGACACACGACAAAGACCACTCAAGCCTAACACGAGCTCACTCTAACAAGATCACTCATCGTCGACGCGATTCCACCTAAGAGCCAAGCTGAACACTTCTGGAAGGTTTGCAGACAAACAATGCAACTAGCACGATTGGATTCCTCAAGTCCAAGCTTTCCATAGACACATCGCAACCAAAACCCTAGCCGAGCTTAAGCTTCAATTTGACATGTTTCATTGGGAGCCCACACATAACCCAAATCCCCACAACACAAACACATATATTCCCATCCGAGCATCATGCTCTCTCACCTCTCTTATGTCCCCCCTCGAGCGAGGAATTCTTCTCATTCATTTTTTCCACATTTTTTCTCTCTTTTTTCTTTCATCATTTTTTTTCACATATTTACTCACACTTGCCGGCCTACGCCGAAGCTGGATGCGACTCGTGGACTCGACCACCCAATCAAGTTTGTTCCACCCATCTACCAACCCAACGCAGCGCGCGACACACAGACAGCTAGCCCTGTGCGAAACCGACGTCGGTTCGTGGCTTTGACCACCCGGTCAAAGTGGGTCCACCCACCTATCGGCCCACATAGGCGCGTAGCCACACTCACACATACACAAACATATATTTATTCATTTTCTTTTCATTCCCGCATCTCGAGAATTAGGAGACAAAAGAAAGGACTTTTTCCCAACCCAACCAATACGACACACACACATATATCCCCTCGTGGACATCCCAATGAGACACATCTCCTCTCTGCTGCCACTCAAGCCAAAATCCAGCCACTAATGCCATGGTCAACCCGTCCTCGCAAAACCCGCACATACTAACCAACTTGTCGACCTGAAACCTCAAAAAGTGTCACTTTAGTTCCTAAGTGTACAACACACTTGGTCCACCCGTCCTCACATCTTTGACTCGCAATCCGCAAAGCAAACCCTAATCAAACTCAAGCCGTCCTAACCGGCATCCATCATATCATCTTTTTCTTTTTCATCTCCATCCTCTGCCTCACAGAGATTCCACATGATTCGACAGCTTGCTGATATTGTCCTCTAGCCAGGCGATACGGTCTGGAAGGCCACCATTCATTACTACACCTCTTAATGCCTCGAGCTTCAAAGCTAAATCCCTTATCCCTTCTTCTTTTCGCTCATCACTGCCTTGGAGTCGAAAAATCTCATCATCCACTTGATGGAACCGAACCCACATTTTCTTCTTCTCCTCTTCTAAATGGCTCATCTTTCTTTCTATTTCCAAAGGAACCTCCTCGCTCCTCCCGACTTGGTCAGACAACTTTTCAACCTCTTCTCGAATCGACCTCTCCTCCCATATTCTACTCATATTTTCTACTTCCAGATCATCCACTTTTTTCGACAACTCCTTCGCCTTTTCTAACTCCACGCCTATCACCTCTAACTTGTCCAACATCACTTTTAGCTCTTCCTCTATTCTACCTACTTTCGGATCCTCTACTCGTTCTCGGGTCTCATCGTCTTTCTGATTCATCCACCTACCGAGCTTGCTACTCAGCTTTGCATTCTCCTTTTCTACCCGTCTCACTTTCTCATGGCTCTCTGCTTGGGCACTTTTCATTCTTTCTAACTCGAGGTGGAACTCGTCACATGCCTTACCCGCTTGATCACTGTATCGACGGATTATGCTTTGTACCTTCTCAATTTCATGCTCCATTCGTTCGACTCTCCTCATCGGGTCATCCTCGTCTCTTGAGAGCTCTTCTTCGATCGCAAATCCAAAGCAGTCGGCTACCATCAAGCCGGATCTCAAGTCCCAGACCACGTTTTCACTCTCGGGCTTCACAAGATCTTGCCTCCAGCTTTTTTTTACTCTTTTCCACTCCTTGTTTTCTCTTTTCAACACTTGTATTTGCTTTTCCCAAGTTCCTAGGACCTCGGCCATTTTCTCTTGATTTTCCTCTAACTTCGCTATTTTGATCCTCTCGTTATCTCGCTCCACATGCAACCAATTGACTTGACATTCCAAGCTCTTCACAAGTTCTACCAAGTCTCGATCATGAGATCCAGTGTCCTTGCTTTCACTTGCTCTCGTAGTCTCCGTTGACGAAGTAACTCCACCCTTGTCAACTCCCACATACAAGGAGGATAAGCACCTATCTGGTTCATTCGTTGCGACCTTTAGGTCAATCACCTCTTTTGAGCCACACACGTGCTCGCATAGTCTCTTTTTCCCGCAGTCCGCACATGTGGGGACAAAATCCAATGGGGAGCATACACGAGGGCAATATTTGGCTATATGCCCAATCTGCTCACAACACCAGCATCTCACATAATTTGATATCGGGCCAAATCGCCACCCTCGGTTCACATGATGTCTCATGGTCGGACGAGAACATATCCATCTATTTTGTCCAAAATTCCCTTGCCTTATATTCGCTTTCTCAAAACTAGAGGCTTGTCTTTGTTGGGCCATTTCTCTAATGAAGATCAAAGCAGATTTGGGATCGACTTGGCTGTGCCACACGATTGGGGCACCAAGCAAACTCGTAGCACTCTCGATGAGATGTGCTAAGCCAATTCCCGGAAGACGCACCAAAATGTTAGGTTCTTAATGCCCAAGGAAAAGATTATTGTACGAGACTTTATGTTGTTCCAAACCCCTCGGAATCGGTCCAATTGGATCACCTGGAGCCCACAATTATCTCTCGAGGAGTCCTTCCTTTGTATATGTACTAGCTCACATGTTCCCGGCAAATGTACCAAAATGTTTACACTCTTAGTCCAAGGGAAAGTGCATACACACTCTTATATTTTGCCCAACCCTTCTGTTACTAGGTCACTTTTGGTCCTCGTGAGTCCACAATTGCACGCCAATGAAACCTTGGAGAAGATTGAAACATACGTGCACAAATAAGTATCCAACCCCAATGATTCCTCCTAACAACCTCTCTCTCTCTCTCTCTCTCCTACACATACATGTGCTCTTCTGCACTCTCACACACACACACACTTTCTCTTTCTCTCTCTACCCACTCCCTGTTACTCTTTTGCACACCTACTCCCAAACATGCACATGCTCACACACACCTTCACCTGTAGATATGCACATGCAATAGGCATTTGGACGGATTCGGTCCAACTCCATAGCTACAAGCTAATGCTATAAGTAGTATTTAGTTGAGATCTTCGGATTGAGTCAGTATATGTCACATACATAGCAGATCCGCCGCAAATGTGAATCAAGCTATACAGAATTTGCAGCCTGTTTTGGCGATTGGGTTGAGATGGATCGACTGTGTCAACTACTAAGTATGGTTATTCGGGCAAGTTACAGAGTTAAGTTAGAGGTTAAGATAAGCTTGCAGAACTATGGGCCTCCTATTTGGCTATTCTTCAGGTATCTGTCGATTTAATGAATTCAGAGTGATAAAATGAAAGTAGATCTAAATGACAAACTCAAGTTGATGGCTATCTGCTCGAGATTTCTGTGTATTTTCTGCCTTCAAAGTGATGCAGAATCTGGAGCTTTGCTACTTTCATACAGGGTCTGGAACCTAGTTATTGTACTGCCCTAATTCGCCCACCAAGAGACCAAGTGTGTGCAGAGAAACTCAAAGCTCGATCACTTACCTCACAGTGAGTTTGTATCAATGGAATTCCTGGCATTCCATGCGTGCAGGTGACTGACCAGAGATTGAGGAGGCCTTCGCGCCATGCTTAATCAGGTAATTTTTTTCATTTGGCACCGCGCAGATGCATGGTGGTCAGCAGCTCTGACCTCAAGCTGTTCTACTGGGTCGCCTGTGGTGATGCATCTACTTCTTCAAGTTTATATCAAAGGTTCTAACAATGGGCGCAACAGTTTTTGGATCTTCCAAGAGGACAATTATAGTGCACTTAGCAAGCTTTGAGTGAAGTCCAGCATACTTAAGAGATCCAACAGATGGATTGTGACATTCATGCTACCCTTCTCACTGTCGCACTTACTGAGCTTGTGTTATAGGAAGCTGGATAGATATCACCTAAATATTCAGAGCTGCTACCAATGAAGGATCATTTAATCGTTGAAACAATTATCTATATTGCGACCGACATTTTTGTGTGATGGTTCTGTATGATATACATCATTAAAACCAATAAAGAAAAACCACGCACTGCATGTATCTTCACAATGTCAAACCCTTGGAACAAATTGCTGAAACAAGTCTTTTCATTGCAGCTGATACAACAGAATACGGAGCTGACATTGAAGGATGCCCGAAAGAAGCACTCATTCAGAATTGGATTCGCAATAAATGAATGAAACATCTTCTATCGCTGTAGAAGGCCAGTGAACAAGTTTTCTTCGTTAAGATCAGAAAATTCATATACAAACTTGATTTACCTCTATGACCAGGCTATTGCTTGGAACCTCCATCAAAGGTGGCTGTGTTGAAGCTTGACATATAATATTCGCATTGATAGGATCGTTGATCAAATGATAATACTGTAGAAGGGATCCCGGTTATGAGAAGTGTGGTCAGAAGATACATCTCATCCAAGCTGTGACTTCGAGGCAAAATGAAACTTGGAATGGCTTATATCTCACAGATGTCGGTTTGGAAAACATAAACTTCTTCCTATCTGAACCCAAATCAAGGAGGCGATCATAACTGAAGCTCAGAAGATCATTTCAGCTGTTTAAAGTTCCTACCAGTAGAATGTTCGATGAGGGATTCTAAGATAACAAAATTTGAGAATAGATAAACACAGAGCAGCAATCTGACATTAAATGCATCGATCATTCCTGTGGATATCTTCTCCTTGCAATCAGATGATTGATTTCAACAGAGAGCAGCTGGCTGATTTCTTTATTAAGAGAATCTGTCTTACTTTCACAACATGATGGACACCAGACCAAATCTCCTGTCTTACCCCCAGCGAATAGACTTAATTTATATGTCCAGGAACATAGTTGCGCATGGATGGTTAAAAGGCGAACAAACTTCCGAGGCGAAGAAATACAGCAGCGAGTTCCGATCCTTAGCAGGGCACGTAACAGAAGCAATGAGTGATTGCTTGAAGGATGCATTCAACTTGCAGGGAAAGAGATACAGCATCTACCGAGATTCCGGTTCTTCTGGTTCAGATCAAGCTCAAAAAAAACTTAGGCGATGCCTAGCTGCGCTCGATTGTAAAAGTACTTCTTCTGCCCTCAATAGTAGGACTACATCCTGTACAGTCTCTGATTCAAGGGGGCTCACGGATATCATTCTGCCTTCGGTTCCTCTGCGCATCTGTGAGCGACTACGAGGGAGGAATAAGTGCTGCACTCATGATCCCCAAAAAACCCCTTCTCCTTCTTGTCGGTTCTTTCCCCCTGCCTTTGCACAGCTCCTTGCTCTCCTCGAATCCTCTTCTGTTGCCCTGGAGACTGCCCAAATAGACCCCCCCTACAGGACTGCTTCCCTCGTTGCTTCCTCCAGGACTTCCTCCATAACTGCTTCCACCTCCAGGACTGCCACCAGAGTGAGTTAGAAGAACTGAGCAGCAAGCGTCTCCTCCTTTTATGTCCCTGCACACGCAAAACCAGAGAGAGAGAGCCACACCCTCAAAAATTGAAGAGAGCTCTCCAAAAACGAGAGCATCCCCCCCTTATCTGTCCCTCGGCGCTTTTCAAGCCACAAACAAGAGTGCTAAAAATCTGGATTGACACCTTCTATCTGCATTTGTGCAAGGCAGTTAAGTGCTTTAATGCCATACTCATAATTGACATAACTAGACATGAGAGCATTCCAGGAAATAACATCCCTCTTGGGAAGAATGTCAAACACTTCTAATGCTCTTTTAAGAAAACCACAATTCGCATACATGTCCACTAAAGCATTGCCAAGAGCAAGGGTCTCTAATAAGCCCTTGCTAACAATCTCTTCATGTATTTCCTTCCCCTTTTCCACGTCTCCAATTCTTCCACATGCTATCAAGCAGCAAACATAAGTGACGGCATTCGGGGCCACACCTTTGAGTTGCATTTCATCAAGACATTTGAGAGCAAACATGGCATCCCCATGTTTGGCATATCCTGCAATTAGGGCAGTCCATGACACAACATCTTGATTCGGAAGCCTATTGAAGACTTCGTGTGCTTTGCTGATCAAGCCACACTTGACATACATGTCTATCAATGCATTTCCAACAGCAAGATTCGTCCCCAACATCCCATCTTTCTCTATCTTTGCATGAATTTCTATGCCCTTCTGTAATGCTTTGATATTACCACATGCGTTTAGAGTACAAACATATGTAACAGCATTAGGATGAAACCCATCATCCTGCAAGCAGTCAAAACACCTCAATGCCTCCATTCCAAGATCATGTTTTGCGAAGCCCGCAATCAAAGCTGTCCATGAAACTATATCTCGAGCTGGAAGCATATCAAAAACTTCTTGAGCCATGATCGGCATGTGACATTTGGCATACATATCAATCAATGTTGTTCCAATATATGAGTTGCAATCCTCAACCTTTACTATCCTTCATGTCCTTGCTGGAGAGCGCCCCCAGCAACAATGTCGACCAACATAATCAAGAAGCAATTCTCTTATTTCTTCTTCCTGCAAAACGTGTACACTGCTCAAATTACTTTGTTCTAATGGTTGATCACCTAAGCCTCTGTAGTGCTCCAATTTTCCTTGGCATTTCTTGACCACCTCAGAATGCGGAAGCTTAGTCCGTGCCTCTTTTCTGGATACAAAGAGAAGTGGAAATTCACCTCTCATGTCAACTTCCCAAGCACCCAAAATTCTACCACCATCTTTTCCATCTACAGCTCCTCCATGCTCAATCCCTTTTCTCCACATCTCTGCAATCAATATCTCCACATACTTCTCGTCAATCATCAAATTCATTCTTCAAGTACCTGAAATCAAACAAATTCCCCTGCCCAATACAAACATATTAGTGCATAAAAACCAACCATTTTGTGAGCTAACATGGAAGAAGACCAAGCTTGGATCATTGTAAGATTTTTGGATGTGTTGCTTTTGCTCATGTTCCTTCACAGGTTAGAGGCAAGATGGATCCCAAAGCAGAAAGGTGTGTATTCATTGGATATGACAACAATCAAAAGGGCTATAGATTATACAACCCAACAACCAAAGGATTCTTGGTGAGTAGAGATGTAGTATTTGACGAGAATAGTTCTTGGTATGAAGATTCATGTAGAAGGGTCAACTCACCTTATGATCTTGAAGAAGATTTTCCAAAACTTGTTAAGGATAATCCTTCTAAAGTTGAAAGAGCAAGATACCTTAGAAGATGATGAAGCAACTCAGTATGAAAGACTCAAAATGTGAAAATCTAAAGGTAAAGCAAAAAAGAAAGAACTTGGACAAGAGGCAGAATCATCACATCATGGCCTAAAAAGGTCCATGAGGGAGAAAAGAAAACCAGAAAGGTATGGGTTTGATACTTCTCTAGTCACTAAACATTCAATCTATCTAGCACAAGACATAAATCAAGAGGAACCTTCAACATTTGAGGAAGCAAAGAAGAAATCAGAATGGAGGCATGCAATGGAAGAAGAAATTGAAGCTCTTGAGGGGAATAACACTTGGGAGTTGATTCCCAAGTCCCCATCAATGAAAGTGATAGGCTCAAGATGGATCTACAAATTGAAGAAGAACTCAGATGGCTCCATTAACAGGTATAAGCAAGGCTTGTGGCAAAAGGATTTGCACAAACTCAGGGAATTGATTATGAGGAGACCTTCTCTCCTATGGCAAAGATGCCTACTATTAGGGTTTTGCTTAGTATTGCCTCTTCCAAGAATTCAAAAATAATTCAATTAGATGTAAAAAATGCATTTCTTAATGGATGGCTAACAAAAGATGTATACATGGCACAACCACTTGGTTTTGAGAATCACTGTTGCTCTAGCACAATGGTGAGAACCATGTTAAGAAGCTCCACCTCCTTAATGTCAATCCGCGGAAGAGATAGGAGTGATATGAAGATCGTGAATGTGAGATGAAGTGAGAGTGAAGGTGAGAAGCATAGAGATGCACACACACATACACACACACAACGAAGAGACAAGCAAGACACAATCGAAGGTGAGAAATCAACTCTATTACTCAAGAACACTCTTACAAGCTCAAAATAGCTCTAAGCTCTTCTCTACTCAAACAAGCTCACACTAAGTAACCTCAAAAATGAGCTCTCTAGCTCTTTTTATAGATTCTAGATTAGTTTTGACCGGTTTCACATCTAGTGATCGGCATAGTTAAAAAATAGGTTCTAGATGTGATTTGAAAGGGTAAACGGTGTCTAAAAATAACCAAAATTGGTATGCTCATTCTACCTAAGCTCCTCAAGCTCGAGGACTCCTCGGCTTGCACAAAATGGAGCTATAAATTACAAAAAGGGTTTTTCTATGTTACATATGGTACAAAAGTGATGAAAATCATTGTTGGAGGTTTTGAAAAGTATTTATAAAACATAATTCTTGAAAAGAAAGATTCGACTGACTCCTTGCTTCTTCGTTATGATCTGTCTTCACATGCTTCCACGTCTTCTATGCCTCTGACTACTGCCAACACCCCCGTCCCTCTCGCTTCTGTCGTCCATGATAGAACCTTGTTGTGAGGTCTGTCGGATGTAATTCTGTAGGAGCTCTTGAGCGAGGGTGTGTTCTGATATTCGAATGCCTCGGGCCAAATCTGCCTCGAGTTTCTCCCAATCAATGGGTTTTGGTTCATCGGATGGTGGGAGTCGATAATGCGTGGAATATACCATCTGTTCACAGGAAAATAATTGCAAGAGGTGTGTAGGCTTGCTGATGAACACTTCTGAATGGTATTCCGAGAAACCGGTTGTGAACATTTCTTCGAAGGTTTGCTTGTGGCACGCCGGTAGGTATTTGATTCTACAATGCCAGGCATAACACACTCGTAGTGATGGTGTTGTACTCATATCATATGCAAGATCTAGATTGCCATGCTCGAAGCCCAGGGTGTTTACATGAGGTGCCTTGACGCGACGGAATACTTTGAAAACCATCTGCATCATGTCAAATATCTTGACAGTCATGTGCGCTGCTATATCGTCCATATGTTTTAAGCGTGGGAGCTAGTGGCGAATCGTTGCCATCATGTATCTGACTGTAGGTGGTCCGGTGGGTGGCCTGAAGTATGGGTAGTTTAGCCAATCCTAGCATTCCTTGTTGTTCTGTACTTTTATAGCAAATGCCTTCGAGGAACGGCGACGTGGCATTGGTCCCCAACATGGGTTGTATTTTAAGTGTAGTGGTGCCTTAACCCAAGTGCTCATCATCTCTGGATAATTCTGTAAGAGATCCTTGCGCCAATCTGTTTGACAGATCTCTCCTTGCTACGCATCTAGTGGCAAATCTTCCAGCTCTGAGTAGCGTGAGAGGGTTTCTTGCCTGTTTCTTTCTCTATGGCCAACTGATATTCCACCATTAACATAAAATAAAGTTTATACTGTAGCTCATGCCTTGATATGTATCTACGAGGGGCCAAATGAGCAAAATAAGGAGACTATAAAATTCTTTCTTCAATCATTGCCATGGCGTGTAACTGCGCTTCTACCCGTGCTGAGTGGGTTGTTCCAAGTTCTTCAATCGTCTTCATCCATGCGGGATTTGGAAGTTCAAAAGTCCTCTGGCCTTCGGCCGTGACTCGTCCGCCTAGGATGGGTTGGGGTTCATACGCTTCATCAAAAGTTTCCTCCTCCGGAATAGTGACTGTTTCTTCCTCTGTTGGTAGTTCCGGTGGGGAGTCTGGCCTGGGGGCTGCTTCATATACGGCTATCTGTGATTGAAGAGTCGATACCTGGGCCCGTAATGCATTGAGTTCCTCTAGGATGTCAAGAGATGGTTCCGCAGGAGCTGGTAGTCCTTGTGGTATTGATGCTCTTAGTTGCAATATCTTGTGTTCATCTTTGAGCTTCTGAAACTCCTCGTTCATACTATCGTACTCATCTAACAATCTAACATGATCATCTAACAACATTTTCATAGATTCTGAGGGCACGGCCTTGAAGCGGCTAGGGCTTAATTGTTGGTCAGGTTGATCTAGAGCAGCTTCTAAATTCTCTCTGTTCTGTTCTTGTAAACGTTGGTTCTCTTCTTTTGCTGCTACCAAGTGTCGTCTGAGTAAGCCCATGTTCCTGGTAAGCGTTGCATTCCGAATAGTATGTGCCCTTAACAAGTTATCGATATCCGTGACAGCTTCTTTCGTCTTTTCTTCACTTTCTAGTTCAAGTTTGTGATATGCCTCTCATAGCTCTTGGTAGCGGGTGTTCAGTGAGGCATTCTCGATGGATAGTGAATTGAGCTGCGATTGTAGATCATTCGTTGTCTTTTGCAACTGCTGATAATTAGTTCCAAGAGATGTGAACTCATCTCTTACTTGAGTCATACACGTGAACATCTGTCGAAATGTTGTGTCTATGGTGGGTGATAATATTAGTGATGGGGTGAATGCACTTGCGGTGTGTGTGGATGTTGATGCCAAGGGGAAGGGAAATGGGGATGGGAATGTGGATGTAGTGGTGACAGTGGAATATGGTGGTTCCATGAATGATGTGAGCGGTGGTGCAGTGGGTGGTGATATATCCATGTCATTGGATGTGGTATCAAGTGCGGTGACCGTGAATAATGGCGTGAGAGTGGGTGCGTGCGTGGGTGTAAATACAGGATTTACAAAGGTTGAAGAGTAATTTACAGAGGGATTCTCTAATGCTGCTTGGTGGAAAGGGGAAAGTGGGAATATGGTGGGTCGGGGAGGTGATACTGGGGAGAAAGTCATCGGGGTTAGAAATGGAAATAGTGGTCTCGGGAGTGTAGGGGAGGATGGAAAAGATGGATGGAGAAATGGACTGGATAGAAGCGTAGAAGTTCTAGGGGGTAGACTAGGTTGGGTAGGTGCGGGAATTGTCGGATGAATGGAAGTAAAGAAGCCTTCTGCTACAGCACTATCCAAAGATGTGGATGGTCTAGGAGAGATCGGATGTACAAGGGAGATTGGAGATACGAGAGGTGAAAGAGGAGCGATTGGGGTGGCGATTACTTCGGTCACAACGGTGGTATGTACAGCAGTAGTGTGGGGCGGGGAGTCGATGATAATGGTGTCTTCTGCCAATGAGCCTTCAGGGATCAGACGTGCTTCCCTAGCCTGTTCTGAAGATTGTGCTCCTGTCGGTACATGAATGTATTCACCAGGTTTGGTTAGTAAGCGAACTCTGTGAGGGTCATACTGCGGTAATGGTTTCCTCATCAAATATCTTAAGGCTTCGGTGGATCCCACTAATTTGACAAGTTCCCTGAAGCCTCTGATGTATACTTCTTCGAAACTGCCTGAGACAAGTTCTTGCTCTATGAGTGCTTGGCTCTCTTCTTCAGTCAACTTCTTACGCGCCCAAACTTTTTCCATAGTATGATATAACTTCTTGATGGCTAGCGTATAAGCTTCTGCTTCAAAGGTTTCATCTTCATGCGTACTGGTATCACCTTGGGTGTCGGTTTGCTGTCCTTGTTCATCTGTCTGTACATGCTCTTGGGATTCATGAGTGCCCTGGCTGGCTTCATCGTCTCCATCATCTTCATCGGTTTCTGTTCTTTCTTCCTTGGAACTAGACACTACTTGTCCTTGTGGTTGGTCCGGGGGAGTGGTCGGGTAGCTTGGCCGTTCATATTCTTGGGAGAAAATCTGGCCTTCAGACAACTAAAATTCATTTGAAAAAACATCTTGCATCTCGAAATCAAATGTTGTGTCCGTTGGTTCTACTTCCAAGTTGGGTATCGGAATAGAAAAACTTCTATCCTGACCGGGGAAGGCGGAATGTTGCATACATATCCTCAATGGTTTTGAGAGCTCGGGTGTGATTGCTGAAATATCTTCCCACTTAGTAACATCCCCATGTTTCATAGGCTCTGGAATTAGCCTTTCTCATTCTGTCGGCATATGCGTTCCATGTATCTTAATAGCATCTCTAATCAAATCTTTAGATAGATAAAACTTCTTATATGGTGGATCATTTACCAAAGATGGCAAAATGAATGTTCCTGGCAAATCTTTGTTCTCTGAAGCTGTCAATGTTGTTACCAAGTACTAGCATTTGTAGAAATCTGATTTAGGCAAAGGATCACTAAAATACTCTGTGAAGCCCCTGCTCTTGCCCAAACATGCGTTCAGTCTTCTGTGTTCTGTAGTCCTTCGAACTCTCTTGAGAAAAATTGGTACTTGGCCCAAGTACGGTGATCAAACGCCAAATTGGCCTCAAATTGCCCAAATTGGCCTTCTCAGTGTAACCCCTAGGAGGGTCGTCGATCAGCATGGGTCCTGGAAATCCCTCAAATTCTGGGGGTTGAGCCGTAGGATGGGGCTCCGCTAGTAGTTCTCCAATATTGGCCATGGGTACACTGGGGCCAGCTTCAGATGGTCCTTCTTCCTGCATGATGAGTGATGCGAGTGTGTAGCGGATCTACTACAAAAGATTAACACATTAGTATGGAAATTAATCATGATCCCATTAAAGTGAGACCGCAATCCCTTTCCATAACCGATGTGTAACCCGTGTAGCCGAGTGTCGTGATATGGTTTATGGAATGATTTCTTGCAAACTAATGCAAGTCTGTAGACACCTACATGCTTCAGATGATGCATACATTTCTTGATGAGGTGTTATTACAAGTGATGGTGGGTTATAGTGTGTGGATTTGTACAAGGTTCAGTCGTGAATGAGCTATTACAAGGTTGTAGATTAGTCAGGGTGGGAGTTATGTTAGACAATGGGTTTTGAGGAGACATCTGGATACGTTTCGGTATCCACTTCCTAAGAGTTTCTAAGCGGGTGGAATGTTTCCTCTGAGGGAAAAAAGGTGATATCGGATGTGGTGGTATTGAGGGTTGAAGAGATTTCTGAGTTGTATATGTTACATGGCTTGAGGGTTGAGCTATTATACACTATTTGGGTACCCAAATCTGCGTGGGTGTGGGTTAGTTTGTAAGGTACTTCTTGGCGATCCAAATATGCCGAATGTTCATATTCGTAGAAGAAGGTTGAGGAGATGTTGGATACTGATTCTGCTTCTGCCTTGACTTCTTTGTATCCATGTCTGCGTCGTTGAAATCAATCGGTGCTTTCTGTCCTTTTGGCACCCATATTTGTATCGTGCCTCTTGCTTTGTGATATTGCCACTTCTGCTTTCTTCCTTGTGTCATCTGATATTGTCGTCGGTCTGTGTTTCTTCGTCGTGGTTGACTCCTTAGTGGTTGAGGTTGAGAGGCCGTATGGACACTCTGCTTTGGAAAAGAAGGGAGGTCCAACACTTGTGAAACTTGCCCATTAGGAAGTGAGGCATTCTGTACCACAGATCTAGGCCAGTCCACAGTAAGTGTGGAAGGATGGGCACTACAGGGTAGTTTGCCCATGTGGCTGCTGATGAAGCCCACCTGACCTGCAATTATCCCCAGTTGTCCACTGATGTAACCCACCTGGCCGTTGATTGTGTCCATTTGACCAAGCGGTTGGGTGGTTGCCCCTTCTAGTTTGCAGGAAGCCCAAGGGAAAATCTCCTGACGTCCTTCTGATTGAAAATTGTCCAGCGCCAAGCCCGCGTGGGTTGGAGTAGACGTAACGTGACTTATCTGACCAAAGATCTTCCGGTCTTCCGTCGCATGCATTTCATATGTTCTAGGGTTACATACCTCAGTCGGAATGCCGTTAGGGAAGTCAAACGGTATCACTCGCTTCTGATCTAAGGTTCCAATCTGTAAGGATCCTTGTCTAAGATTTAGGTCCACTGAGTGATCATATAGCCAATCTTGGCCAAGGATTAGGGGTTCTATCAGGTCGTCATCATGGCACACTAGTAACTTCACTATCAAGGTCACTTCATCTATGAGGATAGGAAGATCCACCTCACCCATGCAAGGGGTTTCCATGCCTCCTAGCCCTATGAGGTATGCCTCAATTGACCCGCATTTCTATTCCTGAGTCCTTATAGTGGACCATCTAATCGCACTAGTCGCAGCACCTGAATCAATTAAAGCCTTGAGCTCTTGGCAAGGGTTGCCGTGCTCTAGCCTGACTGTAATGAATGGTCTCCTGTCCACTATGCTAGGATGAGTACTTGACTTTACTTGACACATGGCCATGGGATATCTGGGTGTTGTTTCCAGATGGTTATAATGTTCTCTCCCTGGTCCTTGTCTTCTTAGCTTCATGCGCTTAATGCGTTCTATAGCTTCTGCCTGAGCTTCTGCTCGTATTCTATTTTCTTCCTCCTTACGCTTCTTTGCCAACATGAGTCGTCTAAGCATATCCTCAATAAGAGGTTCCTGGTATAGCCTGACTCTATAGCCACTAATGTAATTAGGCATGATGTCTCCTTCTAGGGTGGCTAATTGTACCGCTCCACTTGTCGAGAGTCTGTTAATGATCATAGGTCCATAACCTTGCTTTTCTAACTTCCGTGTGTGTTGCTTCAGCATATATACTAGGACTAAATCTCCTTCTTTTAAGCCTTTATCTTTCACATGTGCATCAAAATAGGCTTTCTGTCACTTCTTTGCTGCATATATTCTTGCTGCTGCTCTCAGCCTAGTTTCTCCTAATCGTTCCAAGTCCATTATTCTTGCTGATAATTCATGGCTGGTCCACTGATGTTCTTGTGCAACCTTAAGGGTCGGTATCAAGAAGTCCAAAGGAAGCACAACATTCTGACCAAAAACCATCTAAAAGGGAGTTACATTTTGAGTATAGTCTTGTAGGCCACTTGATATGCCCAAATAGCATGGTGTAACTGTTTGTCCCAATCTGAACGTTTGTTGTTCACGAGTTTCGTGAGTACGTTACAAAGGATCTTGTTAGTGCTTTCAGCCTGACCATTGGCCTGAGGATGATATGGTGCGGATTTCTTGTGAATCACCATAAAATCCTGTAACAAATATTCAATGACCTGGTTTAGAAAGTGAGTTCCTTGATTGCTCACTAACTCTATAGGCAATCCATATCTTGTAAAGACATTTTCAAATAAGAATTTTCCAGTCGTGTGTGCATCATTCTTTTTTGTGGCTTTTGCCTCTACCCATTTGGTAAGATAATCAGTCGCAACAATAATGTATTCAGCATGTGTACCTTTTGCAGGGGGGTTAATGGGTCCTACAAAGTCTATATCCCACCTAGAAAATGCACGTCCTCCCATCATGGGTTTCAATGGCATTTCATCTCTGCGAGTAGGAAATTGAGTTCTTTGGCACACATCACATCTCTTAACATAGGTATGTGCATCCATGTGAAGAGTGGGCCACCATAATCTTGCAAAGAGGATGGCTTTGATTATCCTATCAGGTCCAAAATGACCTCCTGCAACACCTTGGTGTGCAGTCTCTAGTACGCTCAAATAATCACTCTCATGAACACATTGTCTTAAGTATCTGTCTTGTCCTCGTTTGTTTACAATAGATTGTCGCCAATAAGTGAATAGTCTTGAGCTTCCTGCTCTAGACTTCGTCGTCCTACTAAGGTCATTCCTTGAGGGAATGTCTTCGTCCTCAAGTATGTCACTAAAGGTTCACTCCATTCTGGTGTGAGAGACATGTGATATAATGTAGCATGTTCTACTGGTGGTCTTTCACAACAAACCTGGCATTCTTTACATAACTTGTAGACATCTGCTTCCATCGAAGGCCAATATACTCCTAATCTATGCACAGTCGGCAATGTATGATGTTTTGAATGATGTTGCTTTAATGCACCTATGTGTGCTAGTTGCAACCAATTCGCATGTTCTGATTCATCTACACAACAAGCAAGAATCTTTTGATTATCTTGTTTATATATACTTCCTGCTATTATTTGATATCTTTGAGATTTGGTAATCTCTCCTTCCTTGATCCTTATCCTAGGATTCTTGGGTCCGTATGTGAGAATAGGGACAATAGGCTTAGCCCATTCTGGTGCTATCTCAAGGTTAAACAAATATGCACCTGGTAATTCATCTGCTATTCCTTGAGGAGCTTCTCCTGTGGTTAATCTTGAGAGGTGGTCAACCCTAAGATGTGTCTTTCCTTTCCTGACTACTACTTCAAAGTCATACTCCATGAGTAATAGAAACCAACGTATTAATCGTCCTGTGTTACATGGTTTATTGACTAAGTACAGTAGCACTTGATGATCTGTAAAGAATTTGAACTTGTTTGCCAACAAATAGTGTCTGAATTTCTTTACTGCATAGATCATTCCTAATCCTTCTCGCTCCATAGTGGTGTAATTTCTTTCTGCTACGTTCAACTGTCTCCTCGCATAAGCTATGGGGAGGTCTATATTACCTTCATTCGTGGGTTGTGCTAACACACATCCTATGGCATAATTGGATGCATCCACATGTACATGGAATGGCTTACTCCAATCTGGGGTTGTCAATATAGGTGCTGAGCACAAACATCGTTTAAGTTCATTGAATGAATTCTCACACTCATCTGCCCATTCAAACTTGGTCAAAAGAGAGTACAGAGGCTTGGCTCTGATTGCATACATGTGTATGAATCGTCTGTAATAACCACAATGACCCATAAATGCTTGTACTTATTTTACGTTATTTGGCCTAGGTAGATCTGCAATTACTTTCACCTTTTCTTCATCTGTCGAGATTCCATTCTTTGACACAATGTGTCCTAGAATTTTGCCTTGTCTGACCATGAAAATGCACTTTTCTGGGTTCAAACAAACTTGATTTCTCGACATTTGTCAAATACTTGTCTTAACTCTGGGATATGCGTCTGCTTGATATTCGAATGAGCACATAAATCGTTGACATAAACTTCCAAATTCTTGCGTAAGAATTCCTTAAAAACGTGACACATGAGTCGTTGGAAAGTGGCGGGTGCATTTGTTAAGCCAAAAGGCATCACACAAAATGCAAATATGCCCCATTCTGTGGCAAAAGCCGTCTTGTGTTGATCTTCTGGAGCAATGGCTACTTGATTATAGCCTGAGAATCCATCAAGAAAGCTGTAAACTTCCTTGCCCGCAACTCTTTCTAATAAATGTTCTGTGATAGGAAGAGGATAACTATCTCTAACCGTGGCGACATTAACTTTTTTAAGGTTAATACACACACATAATTTTCCATTCTTCTTGGGCACAACCACAATGGGGGATACCCATTCGGTATGCTCAATTTCGTAAATGAATCCTGCTTCTATCAAATGATCTATCTCCTCTTTAATCTTCGCAGTGTAGTTATCATTGTATGTGTATGGTTTTTGTTTCGTAGGTTTTGCATCCGAAGTCATAGGGATCCTATGAGAACATATATATGGATCTACTCCTTTCAAATCTTTGTAACTCCAAGCGAACACATCTCTATATTCGTGCAATAGGACAACTAATTCTTATTCTTCTTCAGTCGTCAAATCATGCCCTATGTAAGTACACTTTTCTTCTTCTCCTTCTATGGCAACTATGATTTTCTTGGTTTTCTCTCGATTATCATATACTTCTCCATCATCAGCCTTTCTATTATGCATCCGTACCATGATTCGTCTATCTTCTATTTCATACTTCTTGAAGTTCTCGGGAACCTCAAACAAGGATTCTTGTTCTTCTCACATGGTTTCTTTCTTCTTTCTTTTTTTGCCTTCACTTTTAACAATCACTTGTGTGGTCATCCTCACATCATTCATAATTTCTTCGTGTCTCTGAGGGTAAGTTTCTACTTTGTAGAAGTATTCTTCCTCTGATGCAAAGGGTGAATCCATAATAATTGACTCTAAGTCAAAGTCACTCGCATCCTCAAATGCATCAGTGCTAGGTTCACATTCTTCAATAATCAAATCACACATGATTGGCTCTATCGTGAAAACTGATATGTCATAGCCATCCTCGTCACAGTGGGGTGTCCATTGTTCTTCATTCATGGCTACATCCATGGTTGCTAGGATTTATGCCCAACCATGGGGTTCAAACTCCTCATCTGGAAATACTACAGGTGCATAAGCTGGGTCTTGAAGAGTTCGTGGATTTTGTTCTGAACCTAAGGTTCTGGCTTCTAACCGTTCTTCCTCTTGTTTTGCTACCTTACACATCCATAAATGAGTATCCTCGTGCAACCATGAGGGGTCTGACTCCAATGAGTGTACCGATTCCGTTTCTACCTGAGTCTTATGGATGGTGTTCCATTGTATTGGGGGTACATCTCCATGTGAATAGTCTTTAAGATTGACTTTAGTGGTCACTCCTAGATGTTGCAAGTACAAAGAATTAGTTCCCCAATCTTGTACAATTTGCAACTCACGCATGAATGGTCGTCCTAATATCATCTCATAAGCATGATTTTTACTAAAATCACAAATGGCAAAGGTATGCTCAAACTCCACACCACAAGAGGTGAGAGATACGCCTTCTAGTAAGCCTAATGGTTTTTCTATATGTCTGTCAGCCATTTGTAGCTTCATCCTGGTAGGTCTCAATGCTGGCTTACCCCAATGTTTCCATAAAGCGGTGGTAGCAATGGCTACTCCGGCTCCTGAATCTAATATGGCTTTGGTGGTGTAGCCCTGATGGGTTATTGGAAGATAAGTGTTACTTTCCTCTCCTTCGCTTACATCTCCGATCTTTTCTACGGGTATCTCTGGTACCTTCTTGTGTGATCCTATCTGTGAGGGAGTAGTAGCAAGCTCAGGGAATCGATTTGCTACGTGTTTCCACAGTTCTGGCTTTACCTTCAGCAACTCCTCTAGAGTGAGGTGACATTGTACTTTGGTGTTCTTTATCACTTCCGTGTTTCTAGGGATTATTGATTCTTCATTCCTCACTATTATCGTGGGTGCTCTCATACTAATAGACTTTGCTTCCCAAGCTCCTGTGAACTGAGGTAATTCATGCAAAGAATTAGATTCAAAACCTGTGTGTTCACTCAGTTGCTCTTCCTCTACATCATCGTAAATAGAGGGGATGTCTTGGGGAAATTGCTCTTGCAAGTCATCTATTCCTTGAATAGGAGGAAGGGTTCCTTGTTCTTTTCTCCATTTCTCTTCTTGGATTTCTCTCAGGAATTCATGTGAATATCTATGTATGGAAGACAAATTGTCTTCGCCCTCGGTGTTTGGTACTTGGGACATGGATTTTTGGTGCAGGGCAATCACCAATTGAAGTTTTAATGAAGGTTTGGAAGTCAAGGACTGAAGGAAAGTTCAAGTTATGAAGCATGGAGGAAGTGCATATTCAGAAGTTGAAAGAGATGTACACATATGTACATTAATACAGAGATAGTTCACTTTTACTTTTGTATAGTCATGATATTGTAAATATTTGCCTGTATATATACAAGTAAAAAGTTGGGGCACATATGAGAGAGCATGAGAATAGAGAAATCAGTAGTTGTATGAGTAATTAGACATCTTAGAAGTGAGCTGAGTGTCTCTCATCACTCAGTTGTAAATTTCTTCAGGAATGGAAGAAACATTGTGCCCGATGTTTCACTGCATTCTCCTTCTGTGCTTGATCATTTTGAGAATCCTTTTGTAGATGTTTAAGTCCATAGTTAATGAGTCTATGGTTAAAGTTTGAGAGCCTAATTGTAAACAGGCTGTGAGAATTATGTGTAGGAACATTCATATGTGAAGAAGTGTTCACTGGTTCCTGAAACAGGTGCAAAATTCGATGTTAATGTTTTGGTCAGTTCTCCTTCCACAGTGTAAAGTTTTGAGCAAGCAAGCACTCAATATTTAAGTTTGAAGGTAAGCTATCTGTGGCTAAAAGAATTTTCATAAATGGGTTCTAGATTGAGAGAACCAAGTGTTAAAAGTTATAGGTGTCTAAATCAACATAGGTAACTTTTTGAGTTCATTTCTCAAGATACACTGAATCTTTTGGAGTGATTCAACTTGGAGAAGGTGCGCAAACTGTAGGCAACACCTTGTTCAAAGTTTCATAAAAAACTTTACACAATTGATAAGGTAATGAGAGCGATATGTGCAGCAGACTTTCTGTGTAGTCATCTCCTTCACAGATTTTTCAAAATCTTCATAATTAATCATTGATCCTCTAAAATTGGTGAAAGTTTGAGTTACTCTTGTTATAGAGGTGCTCTAATTACAAGAGTAGCTTGTTCTTTTGGAGATTAACACTCTCCATCAGGGATGGTGCATTCCTTTCGTGTGTCTCCGAGGTAGTAGGGTTCCTATGCTGATCCTTTTTCTCTTTGCTATCAATCAAGTATTCTAGCCTCTCCATTAATCCTCGAAAGTGTAATTCCGGTTTTGCCATGTTATTCCAATTGAGATATCTAGAGGCTTCAAACATTTCTTGTGCTAATTCTACCATGTTCATACAAAGTTTAGTTCTCTCAATTTCTAGATCTGCCCTCGGATAGTTTTTGCTCATTTCAGCTATTTGGGGTCCTTCTTTTAATCTAGCCTGATATGCACGAAACATCATGTCTAGGTTTTCAGGTATGGGTTCTGCTAGAACTGATCCTGATTTTTGAGCTGGGTTCTCTTGATTCGATTGTTGTGAAGTCAATTCTAGGATTTTGGCTCTAGATTCCTTCAAACTTCCTTCCAACTCAGTTATTTTTTTACTCCATTTTCTCTTAATCCTTTCTCTCGAATCTTTCCAAGATTTCGTCTTTTTACTGCTAGACTCTCCAACTTCACTGGTTCTGGCTATTTTCTCATGATTAAGCTATTGATTTTGTAAGAGTGCTTGGGCTCTTGTTATAGCTTGGATAGGCACATATGTAGGGTTGGATCCATCTGCATTGTGCACAATACCTATAACATTGATGGGTGTCACATTTGAAGCGTTAACAGGGTTCTTAGGGCAGTCTTTGATTATGTGCTCTTTACCACAATCGGCACAAAAGCCTTGTATGTTATAATACTGAGACTGTCTTGATATAGGAGGATGTGGACAATCCTTTATGAAAATGATCTCCTTGGCACCTAAAGCATGGCCCTCTAGGGCCCTGTGGTCTTTGTTGCCCTAATTGGGGCCGTGGATTAGGGTTTGTGTACATCACATTAGCGTAGTCGGGCTCCCAACTAGGTTCCAATGGTGGACTATCGTAATGATATGTCTCCACATGTTCTGGTGACTCCGTGTAATAAGCGGGTGGACTATCTACATGACTAGAGTCAAAATTGTTTGAGTTCGGGTCACTTTCTGTGATCAAAGGTGAAGAAGGCACTAGAGCCCTACTTAGGTTCTCTTCTGTAGTAGCATATTTAACTGAGATCGCATTAGCTGGTGGGGGTGCCTGTTGAGCTAAAACAGGTTGAGGTCTCTGTTGAGCCTGATAAGGGTAGTTCTGAGGAGGCCTATAGTAATGAGGCTGAGCATTATACTGACCTTGATACCTACCTGGCTGTGCATATGCTTGCGGGTAGTTCTATCTTACTGCTTGTTTGTTGTATGGGCATTCTTGAACCGTATGATTTGTGTACCTTCTCTCGATCGTACAATACTGGCCACTAGGGTTTGCTTGCGGTTGTGTTGCATTGGGACACACATTCACCATATGATCACCACCACAGGTGTAACAATGCTTGTTTGTTGTTAACCTAGGCATCTATTTGCTGGAAACTCCTAGTTTCTAGGCCACTTTTTCTGCTAGGTCCTCTATCGAGCTAAATAGTTTTGTGGATGCTAGAGAGGAACAATCTGAGTCTTTATAGACCTTCGAGAGTTCCAACTCATCTCCTAAGTTGTCTTCAATGTCTATGCAAATTCTTACACACTGCTCTAGCGTTTTGGGTTCTTTCAAGTATACATAGGAGCGTAGTTTAGAGCTCAACAGGCCATCTAAAAACAATGACACTTGCTTGGCCTGTGAGGGTAGCTCTTGCATTTGACAACTCTCCACATATTGTCTAAACCTACGTCCTGCCAGTCTAACTGTTTCCTGAGGGGTCTGTTTGAAACTATGAATCAATGAAGACGTGTCATGCCTGATTCCACTTTTAGAAAATTTTGTGATGAATGACTCTAAAAAGTGATGGATGACTCTAAATTGCCTTTGTTGCAATGGTTGGAACCAAGTTAAAGCTGTGTTCTTTAATGTTAGTCCAAATGCATTATATTGTGTGAACATGTCTTTGACTTGCTCTGCCCTTAGAACTTGCTTAAATTCCGCAACATGGTCGTAGGGATCTCCTGTCCCATCGAAATAGTTTTTCATGGACTTTACTAACTGAGGGGGTCTTAGTATTCTTGCGTGTTCACGTGGTCTGGGTAGAGGAAAATCATCTCTACCATGTGGCATTCTTTGTCTTTCCACTCTGTCCGTGTCTATGGTGGTTCTATCTCTCCCTATGGGATGATTGAAACTTACTTCGGGTCTCTTTTTGTTTTTCTCTCTTTGCATACCATGGGCTGAGGATGTTCCTGCCCCTTGTTGGCTCGCATTTACGTTTTCTCGAGATGGAGGGAATACCAAATCACCTCTCCATGTGTATGTGTTTCTTGCGTGGTCAGGTACCACAAATACTCTTTCTGAAGTTTCATCCAGGTATACAACCTTTCCAGGTGTATCTGGGTCTTAAATTTGTAGATTATGATGGAACCTACCTCACTAGGTTGTTCCGTTCTGTACATCCAAAATGCTTTGTCAGTTTCTTTATTTACAAATAACTCTATGCTTCTGTTATCCTGCGGGGTCCAATCTGGAACTAGTACTCGTGTTAGTACAGATTTCCCTCTAGGTGTCCTAGGTTCTTCTAATGGCTTGGGCTTTCGCATCCGTCTCTAACTGAATTACACCAAACTCATTGGTATTGTTTGGCTACATACTTATGATGTACATCGTTCCTTCTTTGTCTATGTATGTGTCTCTCTCGAATTTTACCACTGGACGTTCCAATCCAATGGGTTGGTCCGGGTTGTGCATTTGCACCACTTGTCTTCGCAAACCATCCTCATAGATGCGAGCACCTAAGCGGTTGGTTCGGAGGAATTCTAACTGAGTCCTATAGGGTCCTTCAGGTTTTTCCAAGTACGCTACGTTTGACCCTCCTTCTAGTCTTTCCGTGCTAAAAGCCATTTCTGATTCACTCGTATCTGAGCTCTCGTAGGGGTAATTACTATTCAACTATTGTGCCCACGATAGTGCAGTGGTCCGTACACTTGCTTCTGATGATTTCAGGATTCGTCGGTCTGACTTACCTATATATTTGCCCGATCTAAGGTTCATGAATTTACTTAGCGGCACTCTCTGATCGTCAATGTTCCTTGTTTTTAATTGCTTGGTTCTTTTTAAATGTTTTTAGGTTCTTGTCTGATCTTACTGTAAGCGTCAGGAATCGACTTTCTGTGGTACTTTTGAGTTCTCGTTTCGTCAGACTTAAGTTCTTTCCCTTTAGGTTTTCGTATCACACACCTTTACTTTAGTCTTGGACTTGAGAAATTAAATATCTTAAACTTGATCGTTCTTATTGGCGTTAATCTAATCCACAATGCTACCGTTTAGCCTAAGCTAATAATTGACTAAGGGGGTTGAGTAATCTTCCAACCTCGAGTCAGCTTTTCTGGTTGCTCTGATGCCCAAGAAGCCGCGCTTCCCAAGCCCTGCGTTCTTCACTGCCTTGATTTGGTTGCCCTTGATTGTCCTTGCTAGACCTGTAAAATTCAGTATTAGACCAATCCTCAATTGAATGATCAAACACTTGAGTATATACACTTTTAAAGCTCCTTTCCCTTTTGCCCAAAATTTCACTGCTGCCCCCTGGCTTTCCTAGTCCCAAAGATGGTCAACCATTCAGGCCCTCGGGGGTAGAATTGATAAACAAGTTTTTCTTTCCCTATGAGCTAAGGGGTCTCCTATGAGTCTAATCACCCAAAAATTTTCAAAAAATAGCCCCAAAATTGGTCAAACAATCAAACCCTAAAAATTGCGTTTGGGGTGAGCAATCGCGATGGTCTGAGATAATCACGATGGTTTGGGACCATCGCGATGGTCTATGTGAACCGTCGCAATGGCGTGGCACAATTGCGATGGTCTGAAGATGAATGATTGTGATGGCGTAAATGTGAGCAATCGTGATGGTGTAAATGAACCGTCGCGATGGTCTAATTGTCGAGCAATCACGATGGCATAGGTCAATGGTCAACGGGACAATCGCGATGGCGTGAGACCGTCGCGATGGTCACAAAGCACGATGGCATGAGCCAATCGTGATGGTTCAAAAGTCGAGGCATCGCGATGGTCTAAGGGTATTGTCGCGATGGTCTAGCTTGCCATGTGGCAGCGTCCGCGCGATGGCGTGAGGTCGACGGGATCATCGCGATGGTCCAAGTGAACTATTGTGATGGCTCAAGTGAGCCGTCGCGATGGTGTGAGACCGTCGCGATGGTCCGGCCGAGCCGTCGTGATGGTGTGAGCCAATCGCGATGGTCTGAGCCAATCGCGATGGTCCACCAAATAGATGATTTTTCAAATGCGTTTGTGGATCCAATCGTGATGGTGTGAGCCAATCGTGATGGTCTGACACACACGGCAGATTTCTGACAAAAAGTGAAATTTTACCTTTTGCAAGATTTCCTGATGCATAGGAGCACTGTACCTGCAAGAAAACTCAAAAACACAATAGCACAAGCAAGCACAAAAGCTCTCTCTCTCTCTCTCTTGCATGTACAAATGAGGGGAAATGAAGAGAACGGGTGGCTATGGTGAATTTTTTGATTTTTTTGGAGTTAAAGATGATGATGCAATGATGAAGATGGAGTGTGGGGGAGGTGAAAAACACTAAAAACTAAGTAAAAACAACAACAAAAACTGAAATTTTTACCTTCCAATGCCACTTCTTGCTATACTCTCACCATCACACATTTGTCCTAGACTCGATCCCCGACAACGGCGCCAAATTTGGTGTTGCTCTAGCACAATGGTGAGAACCACGTTAAGAAGCTCCACCTCCTTAATGTCAATCCACGGAAGAGATAGGAGTGATATGAAGATCGTGAATGTGAGATGAAGTGAGAGTGAAGGTGAGAAGCATAGAGATGCACACACACATACACACACACAATGAAGAGACAAGCAAGACACAATGGAAGGTGAGAAATCAACTCTATTACTCAAGAACACTCTTACAAGCTCAAAATAGCTCTAAGCTCTTCTCTACTCAAACAAGCTCACACTAAGTAACCTCAAAAAGGAGCTCTCTAGCTCTTTTTATAGATTCTAGACTAGTTTTGACCAGTTTCACATCTAGTGACCGGCATAGTTAAAAAATAGGTTCTAGATACTATTTGAAAGGGTAAACGGTGTCTAAAAATAACCAAAATTGGTACGCTCATTCTACCTAAGCTCCTCAAGCTCGAGGACTCCTCGGCTTGCACAAAATGGAGCTATAAATTACAAAAAGATTTTTTCTATGTTACATATGGTACAAAAGTGATGAAAATCACTGTTGGAGGCTTTGAAAAGTATTTATAAAACATAATTCTTGAAAAGAAAGATTCGACTGACTCCCTGCTTCTTCGTTATGCTCTATCTTCACATGCTTCCGCGTCTTCTATGCCTCTGACTACTGCCAACAATCACATATATCCTGATTATGTGTATAAACTTAATAATGCTTTATATGGACTCAAACAAGCCCCAAGGGCTTGGAATCACACGCTTGTCTCATTCTTGCAGGACAAAGGATTTCAACCTAGCAAGGCAGATCCATCACTATTCATAAAAAGGAGTAATTATGAAGTCATCTATTTGTGTGTGTATGTAGATGATATTATATTTACATGAAATGATACGGATGGCATGAAGAGAATCAAAGAACATATGAGAGAAGAATTCAAGATAAGTGATTTGGGTTCACGTACCTACTTCCTAGGATTGTAAGTTGTCTACAAAGATCATGGGTTGTTTCTCACTCAAAGAAAGTACATTAAAGACATGTTGGCAAAATTCAAGATGCAAGATTACAGGATTGCAGGTACTCCAATGGAGCTTAATCATAAATTGAGCTCACATGAAGGTGAACGCATAGAATATGTGATAGGTTATCAAAGCCTTGTGGGTAGCTTGAACTATGCCACATTGACAAGGGTAGATATATGTTATAGTGTGAGTGTGCTAAGTCAATTTATGCACAGACCTAGGAAACCTCACATGGAGGCTGCCAAGAGGATACTCAGATATCCCAAAGGGACCATGATTGAAGGGTTATGTTACCCTTATGTATCTGACTTAAGTTTGAAATTGTTCTCTAATGGAGATTGGGCTGGCTCCAAGGAAGACAGGAGGAGCACCTTAGGATATCTTACCTTTGCAGGTTCAAAACTTGTCTCATGGTCATCCAAGAAGCAACACACAGTTGCACTCTCTTCCATTGAAGCTCAATATAGAGGTCTTGCCATAAATACTCAAGAAGCAATGTGGATGAAGATACTATTCACAGATCTTGGATTGGAGATTGGAAATCCAAGTATCTTTGATCACAATATGAGTTCCATTCACTTGGCCACCAATCCAATTTTTCATGCAAGGACAAAACATATTGAAGTACATTATTAGTATGTAAGAGAGAAGATTGTGAGCAAGGAAATTCGATTAACTTATGTGTCCACTCATCAACAACAAACAATCAAAGCATTTATTATTCCAATTTTGTCAATACATTATGTGAGGTATCTGCTTGATTGGCAGTTGTGAGCATTCAACTACCTCATGTTGTAGACATCGTTTCTCCTTGTGTAGGCATCCATTTGAAGTGAAATTTGGTTTGTTGGAAAGCTCTTGGTATCTACTACAGGTCTACAAAAGCTCACTGGAGTTCTCTGCATATGCTCTGAGTAAGAGCATTTTTAGTGTGCAGAGGTCAAAGAAGGATACCTGTGGAGGTCATTCATGCTTCGTCGTTGCTTAGGGGTTGAGATACTTCCCCCATCAATACATATACATATACATATACATATACATATACATATACATATACATATACATATACATATACATATACATATACATATACATATACATATACATATACATATACATATACATATACATATACCTATACATATACATATACATATACCTTTATGTATACATATACGTGTACATATACATATTCATATACATATACATATACATATACATATACATATACATATACATATACACATACATATACATATACATATACATATACATATAAATATACATATACATATACATATACATATACATATACATATACATATACATATACATATACATATACCTATACATATACATATACATATACATATACATATACATATACATATACATATACATATACATATACATATACATATACATATACATATACATATACATATACATATACATATACATATACATATACATATACATATACATATACATATACATATACATATACATATACATGTACATATACATGTACATGTACATGTACATATACATGTACATGTACATGTACATATACATGTACATATACATATACATATACATATACATATACATATACATGTACATATACATATACATATACATAGACATATACATATACATATACATATATATATACATATACATATACATATACATGTACATATACATATACATATACATATACATATACATATACATATACATATACATGTACATATACATATACATATACATATACATATACATATACATATACATATACATATACATATATATATATACATGTATACATATACATATACATATACATATACATATACATATACATATACATATATATATACATATACATATACATATACATATACATATACATATACACATACATATACATATACATATACATATACATATACATTATACATATACATATACATATACATATACACATACATATACATATACATATACATATACATATACATATACATATACATATACATATACATATACCTATACATATACATATACCTATACCTATACTGTTGGTGCAGACCAATCACCAATTGAAGGCTTGGAAGATTAAAGGATGAAGGAAGAATCAATTCTTGAAGTTTGGAAGAAGATTGCATTCAGAGGATAAGAGAAGTGTACACATATGTACATTAGTATAGTCATAGCTGACTTAGATCTTTGTTTAGTAAGAATCTTGTACAAATTTATCTATAAATACTTTGAGAAAAGTCAGGGCAAGTATGAGAGCATATGTGACAATAGTTAGATGTCAAGAATGAGAAAGATAGATGTCATGAGATACATGAAAAGTTAGTTGAGTCTCTCTCATCACTCAACTGTAAATTTTTCTGAGTAATCGAAAATATTGCGCCCGATGTTTCTGTGTCTTCTCCTTCTACAGTAGATCAATTGTGAAATGCTTTTGTACAAGTCTAAGTCTAGAGTTGCTCGACCTCTGTACAAAGTTTTAGCTTCCAATTGTAATCAGGCTTAGAGAATTAAGTGTAGGAACATTCATATGTGAAGTGTGTTCACAGGTTCCTAAAACAGGCGCAGATTTTGAACTTAATGTTTTGATCATTTCTCCCAGCACAGTTTAAAGTTTTGCATGAGTGAGGACTTAATCTTTAAGTTGGAAGATAAGCTACTCATGGCTAGAAGCATTTGCTTAAACGGGTTCTATTCAAGGAGAACCAAGTCTTAAAAGTTATAGGTGTAAAATCGACTGTTCTGAATGACAGTTTCAGACATAGGTAATTTGTGAAGTTGATTTCTCAAGTTATACTAAAGCTTTTGAAGTAATTCAACTTGGAGGAGGTGCGCAATTTCTAGGAGACACTTCGTACAAAGTTTCATAAAAAACTTTACATGTTTGATAGGTCAATGTGAAGAAATTGTGCAGCAGACTTTTCTGTGTTTCATCTTCTTCACAGATTTGTCAATCCTTTGACATTTAGTAATTGATCCTCTAAATTAGTGAAAGTTTTGACTTACTCTTGGTATAGAGGTGCTCTAATCACAAGAGTAGGTTGTTCTTTTGGAGATTAACACTCTCCATCAGTGGTATCAGAGCAGGAGACATCAAATCAAGGAAAGGAAGGTCCCGATTGCTGCAGATTCAAGAAATTCAACAATTGAAGAACTAAAAGGTGAAAGTTTGAAGGCAAAGCTTGAGGAGGAGACCATACGACATCAAGAAGGACAAAAGGAGTCTAATTCGAAGTAAAGGTACATACATTGTTTGTAAAGGTTGAAGATTTCAATATACAGGTGGACACAAGATGGGAGATTCTCTTCAGATAGAGAAATTGGATAGGGAAAACTATCCTGCATGGTCAATGAGGATGGAAGCTCATCTTATGAGCAAAGATTTAATTGGTTACATCACAAGAGAAGAAGAGAAGCCACAGTTCAGAGATCCTAGTGTTCCAACTAGGGAAGAGTTAGCAGATTTGAAAAATTGGATGAAGAAAGATGCTCAAGCTAGGAGCATTATCTATATGGGAGTCAATGATTACTTGTTACCTCATATTCGAGGTCTTGAAAGTGCAACTGACATTTGGAATGCTTTGGAGGAGCATTTCCAGAATACTACAAAGTCAAGGAAGGCATCCTTATGGGCAGAGTTTACTACCTTCAAGAAGAAGGCTTCTCAATCTATTTCAGACTATGTAACAAGGATGAAAGACATTGCAGATGCATTAGGAGCTGTTGATGAAGACATTGAGGAGGATAAGTTGGTAAGGCAAATCCTTACAGGATTGAGAGGTGATGACAAATGGAAGCCATTCATTTTGTCTACAGAGTTATCACTTGACCATTTCACTCCTGATTTAAATCAATTGTTAGGTCATATGCTAACATTTGAGCAGGATGTTAAAGGAGATGGTGACAAGAGTGCAGGTCATGCAATGTACTCAAAGGACAAGAAGAAGAATAGCAAAGGAAAACAACAAGCAGGTGAAGATGAAGGAACAACTACTCAAGCCAACTTCCTAAGAGGAAGAGGAGGTGGCAAAGGTAGAGGAAGAGGCAGGAACAACAAAGATGGAGGCAAAGCTTGCTGGATTTGTGGTAAGACAAATCATTTAGCTAATGATTGTTGGCATAATAATCAGAATAATGGTGGATACAATCAAAATTATAATTCAAGAGGAAGAGGTGGCAGAAATCAAAGAGGTAATTTCAGAGGTAGAGGTGGAAGGAATTACTTTGGAAGAAATGCAGGTAGAGGATTCCAAAGTCAACAATATAACAACACCTACTACAATTATGCTTCAGATCAAAAGGAGGATTCAACATTGATAATGAATGCAACTTGTGAAAGGCAGAATGAAGATCAAAGAGTCTTCTACATTGACTCAGGATGTAGCAATCACCTGAGTGGTAATATATCCTTGATGACTGACTTGGAGAATAATGTTTTTAATCATGTTGTTCAGACAGGTGACAACACAAAACACAATGTGAAGTCAATTGGATCAGTGAAGGCCAAGGATGGAAGCACCTTATTGAGTAAGGTCTTGTATGTTCCTACAATCCCTAAGAATTTGATAAGTGTAGGACAAATTGTTGAAAAGGGATATGAAGTAAGATTCACTAATGATGGAGTATATGTGGAAGACCCTAGCCAAGGGTATAAACAAATTGTTTCAGGGAAAAAGGAAGGAAGATTATTTACATTGAAGATTCAAGGCAATATTGGTCATGCTATGTTCACATATGGAGGACATAAGATCTCTGAGTTAGATCTTTGGCACAAGAGGCTTGGACATTTCAATGAAAGAGGTATTAAAGATATGGTTAACAATGGTTCAGTGCTTGGATTGCCTAATGTTGTAGGTCAACATATGACATACAAATGTGAGGCATGTCAATTAGGTAAAGCTCATAAGAATTCTTACTCCAAGCATGGTTTTATGTACTCAGAGAAGCTTGAATTGGTACACACAGATGTGTGGGGACCATCAAAAGATTTCAGTATAAATGGATCAAGGTATTATGTGATTTATGTTGATGATGCTACTAGATGGATCACTATCTATGTGATCAAAGATAAGTCAGAAGTGTTTAATACATTTAAGCACTATCATGCTTATGCAGAAAGAATTACAGGTCATAAGTTGAAGAGACTAAGGTCAGATGGAGGGGGAGAGTATTTCTCTAATGAGTTCAGTAATTACTTATGGAATGCAGGTATAAAAAGGGAAGTTACTTGCAGGTACTCTCCTCAACAAAATGGTGTTGCAGAAAGGAGAAATAGAACACTTGTTGAGTTTGCAAGATCCATGATGAAGGAGAAAAATTGCCCAAATTACTTGTGGGCTGAGGCTGTAAATACAGCCACTTATTTGGTCAATAGGCTACCATGTAAAGCCTTGCAGGGTATGACACCATATGAGGCTTGGTGGGGTAAGAGACCTACCTTGGATCATTGCAGAGTTTTTGGATGTGTGGCATATGCATATGTGCCATCACAATTAAGGCACAAGTTGGAGCCTAAAGCTGAAAAATATGTTTTCATTGGATATGATGATAAGCAGATGGGCTATAGATTGTGGAGTCCATCTACAAAGCAATTTATGGTTTCTAAAGATGTTACATTTGATGAACAAAGTACTTGGTATGCAGGTACAATCAATATCAATACAGGTGATGAAGAAGAAGTGAGTCAAAGAAAAGGTAAATCAAAAGTTCAGATATTTGATGAGCAAGAGAATAATGAAGTGCAGGTTGAAGTGGAAGAGATACCAAGATTTGATCCTGAATGTGAAGAGCCAGAAACCTCAAGGAGTGGAGAACTCAGAAGGTCATCAAGAAATAGGTGGCAACCTACAAGGTATAGTTATGATACTTCATTTTTGGCTACAAAAGACTATGCTTATATGGTGAATACAGATGAAGACCCTTCTACATATGAAGAGGCAAAAGGTAAGGAAAAATGGGAGAGTGCTATGCAGGAAGAATATGATGCACTATTGGAGAATCAAACTTGGGATTTGGTTCCTAAACCAAATAGTCAGAAGATTATTGGATGCAAGTGGGTTTACAAGACCAAGAGGTTTGCAGATGGAAGTGTGTCTAGATACAAAGCTAGACTTGTTGTCAAAGGGTTTGCTCAGACTTATGGTGTTGACTATGATGAGACTTATAGTCCTGTGGCAAAGATGACAACCATCAGAACACTTATAGCTATTGCTGCATGTAAAGGTTGGAAGTTATGTCAACTTGATGTGAAAAATGCTTTTTTGAATGGTTATATTTCAGATGATGTATTCATGGAGCAACCTCAAGGGTTCAAAGATAAGAGGTATCCAAATCATGTGTGCAAGCTCAAGAGAGCTTTGTATGGCTTGAAGCAGGCCCCAAGGGCATGGAACTATAGACTTGTGAAGTTCCTAAAGGAACTTGGATTTCAGGTACAGATGAAGAAGGAATACAAAGACTTAAGAAGCAAATGGAAAAGGAGTTCAAGATAAGTGACTTGGGAGACTTGTCATACTTCTTGGGCATGGAGATTACTTATACTCAACATGGAGTATTTGTGACCCAAGAAAGGTATTTGAAGAACTTGTTAATCAAGTTTAAAATGGATGATTGCAGGGTAGCACCTACACCAATGGAGGTGAATCACAAATTGAGTAAGTTTGGAGGTGAAGAACTCAAGGACATGAGACAATATCAGAGTTTGGTTGGTAGCCTTATCTATGCTACTTTAACTAGACCTGATTTATCATATGCAGTAGGAGTTTTGTCTCAATTCATGCATTGCCCAAGGAAAGAACATTGGATTGCAGGACAAAGGGTGTTGAGGTACATTAAGGGTACACTCAATGAAGGTTTGTATTATGGGTTTACCTCAGATACAAATATCAAAATCTATAGTGATGCAGATTGGGCAGGTAATCCAGATGATAGAAGGTCAACTTTTGGATATATGTGTTATGTGGGAGATAAACATATCTCATGGTGTTCCAAGAAGCAACATACAGTTGCTTTGTCTTCTACAGAAGCAGAGTATAAAGGCATGGTTGAAGCTGCAAAGGAAGTAATTTGGGTCAAGACATTGATGAAGAGTTTTGGCATTGTGCATGGGGTACCAATTATATATGGAGATAACAT
>CM035428.1:114170809-114178309 GCA_020310875.1 Ceratopteris richardii
TATCTATCTATCTATCTATCTATCTATCTATCTATCTATCTATCTATCTATCTATCTATCTATCTATCTATCTATCTATCTATCTATCTATCTATCTATCTATCTATCTATCTATCTATCTATCTATCTATCTATCTATCTATCTATCTATCTATCTATCTATCTATCTATCTATCTATCTATCTATCTATCTATCTATCTATCTATCTATCTATCTATCTATCTATCTATCTATCTATCTATCTATCTATCTATCTATCTATCTATCTATCTATCTATCTATCTATCTATCTATCTATCTATCTATCTATCTATCTATCTATCTATTATCTATCTATATATCTATCTATCAATCTATCTGGCTAACTATCTATCTATCTATCTATCTATCTATCTATCTATCTATCTATCTATCTATCTATCTATCTATCTATCTATCTATCTATCTATCTATCTATCTATCTATCTATCTATCTATCTATGTATCTATCTATCTATCTATCTATCTATCTATCTATCTATCTATCTATCTATCTATCTATCTGTCTGTCTGTCTTTCTATCTATCTATCTATCTATCTATCTATCTATCTTCTTCTATCTATCTATCTATCTATCTATGTTTCTTTCTTGCTCTCTTTCTTTCTTTCTATCAATCAATCTATCTATCTATCTATCTATCTATCTATCTATCTATCTATCTATCTATCTATCTATCTATCTATCTATCTATCTATCTATCTATCTATCTATCTATCTATCTATCTATCTATCTATCTATCTACCATCTATCTATCTATCTATCTATCTATCTATCTATCTATCTATCTATCTATCTATCTATCTATCTATCTATCTATCTATCTATCTATCTATCTATCTATCTATCTATCTATCAATCTATCTATCTATCAATCTATCTATCTACCTATCTATTTATCTATCTATCTATCTATCTATCTATCTATCTATCTATCTATCTATCTATCTATCTATCTATCTATCCATCTATCTATCTGTCTATTTATTGATGGAGAGTGTTAATCTCCAAAAGAACAAGTTAACCTTGAAGTTAGATCACTTCTATATCAAGGTTAACCTTAGACTCCACCAAACTTAGAGATCATCCACCAAATTATCAGAAATATTGAAAGTTCTGAAAAATTCAACTTCTTCAGAAAGTCTGCTGCAGATTAATCACTCATTGACTAATCAATCCTGTAAAGTTTTTGATAAAACTTTGCACAACACTTCGCCTTAAGGTTGCGCAACTTTGCCAAGTTAAATCTCTCAAAAAGATTAAGTACACACTGAGAAATGTGTGAAACACTTTACCTATGTCTGAAAGTGCTTCTCTGCAATGGCGACTTTGACACCTGCAACTTCTTAGCACTGGTTCTCCCAACTCTGAACCCGTTTGATCAAGATCTTCTAGCCATAGATGGCTTACCTTCCAACTTAGATTTTGAGCCCTCACTTGTGTAAAACTTTACACTGTAGACTGAGCAATGATCATTTCATTGAAGATGAAATGTGCGCCAGATTTCTCGACTGTTAGAACATTCTTACATATGAATGTTCCTAATCAAAATTCTCACAGCCTGATTACAATTAACCTCTCAAATTCTAGCCATAGATAGATTAGCTATGGACTTAGATACGTGCAAAAGGATTTCTCAAAAGATTAAACACAGAGGGAGCAGACAGCAAAATATCAGGCGCAAAAATTCTCGATTTCTCAGAAAATTTACATCTAAGTGAGGATGGACAATTCACTCACTCTTCATGTGTTTAATGACACTAATTTCTCTCTTCCTATTCTCAAATCTCTTCTGCTCTACTTGCCCGACATTTTCAAACATATTTATAGATGAATATATACAAGTGTATGACTTAAACAAGAGTATAAGTCAGCTAATGTACATATGTGTACATATCTTTGAGTTTTCTGAAAATGTCCTTCCTTCAACCATCTGACTTTGTTTCCTTCTTGACTCCTTGACTTCATTTCTCCATAATTCTTCAATTGATGATTGTCATGCACCAACAGCTCCCCCTCAATCATTAATTGAGGTTCTTCTCTATCTTCTTTACTCCAGCCATATCCTTGAATCTTTGTAGTTTTGGTCCATCTAGACTTTTAGTCATCATATCTGCAAGTTGATCTTTTGTGGGAGTGTGTATGACTTCAATCTCTTTCTCAATGACCTTCTCTCTCAGAAAATGATACTGTATTTCAATATGCTTAGTTCTAGCATGAAGTACAGGATTAGCTGCCAAGTATAATGAACTCATATTGTCTCCACAAATAATAGGAGTACTCTGAATCACATCAAAAACTTTCAAAAGTGTCTTTAGCCATATTACCTCTTTTGCAGCTTCCACCATACCTTTATATTCTGCCTCTGTAGATGACAAAGCAACTGTATGTTGCTTCTTGGAACACCATGAAATCAATTTGTCTCCTACATAGCACAAGTATCCATGTGTTGATCTTCTATCATCCACATTACCTGCCCAATCTGCATCACTATATATCTTGATTCTTGTATCTGAAGTAAACCCATAGTACAATCCTTCTTTGAGTGTACCCTTGATGTACCTAAGTACTCTTTGTCCTGCAATCCAATGTTCCTTTCTAGGACAATGCATGAACTGTGAAAGCACACCAACTGCATATGACAAGTCAGGCCTTGTCAATGTAGCATAAATCAAGCTACCAACCAAACTTTGATAGAGTTTCATATCTCTGAACTCTTCTCCTCCAAACCTAGACAATTTATGGTTCACTTCCAAAGGTGTAGGTGCAACCCTGCAATCTTCCATTTTAAATTTGGTTAGCAAATTTTTAAGATACCTTTCTTGGGTCACATATACTCCATGTTGAGTATAAGATATCTCCATTCCCAAGAAGAATGATAGGTTCCCTAAATCACTGATTTTGAACTCTTTCTCCATCTGCTTCTTGATCATTTGTATTCCCTTATCATCTGTTCCTGTAAGTATTATGTCATCAACATAAATACACACATAAATGAACCCATCTTCACTTGCTTTGACTAGCAAGCTACTATCTGCCTTTGATGCTTGAAAACCAAGATCATTCAAGAATTTCACAAGCCTATAATTCCAAGCCCTTGGGGCTTGCTTCAACCCATACAAAGCTCTCTTGAGCTTACATACATAATTTGGACTCACTTGATCTTTGAACCCATCTGGTTGCTCCATGTAGACTTCATCTGAAATGTAACCATTCAAGAAAGCATTTTTAACATCTAATTGAGACAACTTCCAACCTTTACAAGCAGCAATTGCAATGAGTGTCCTGATGATTGTCATCTTTGCCACAGGACTATAAGTCTCATCATAATCCACTCCATATGTCTGTGCATACCCTTTCACAACAAGTCTAGCTTTGTACCTAGACACACTTCCATCTGCAAATCTCTTTGTTTTGTAAACCCACTTACATCCAATAATCTTTTGACTATTAGGTTTAGGAACCAAATCCCATGTTTGATTCTCTATCAATGCATCATACTCCTCTTGCATAGCATCTTCCCAATTCTTCTTCCCTTTGGCTTCTTCATATGTAGAAGGGTCTTCATCTGCTTTTACCAAATAAGCATAATCTTTAGTAGTTAAAAATGAAGTGTCATAGCTATACCTTGTAGGTTGCCATTTGTGCCTAGATGATCTCCTAACTTCTGCACTTCTTGAGGTCTCTGGTTCATCACATTCTGGATCAAACCTTGGCCTCTCTTCAACTTCAATCTGCACTTCATTACTCTCACTTTCATCAAGTAATTGAACCTTTGCTTTACCTTTTCTTTGTTCCACTACTTCTTCATCATCTGCATGTACATTATATTTACCTGCATACCAAGTACCTTGCTCATCAAATGTAACATCCTTGGATACAATAAATTGCTTTGTGGATGGACTCCACAACCTGTATCCCATTTGCTTATCATCATAACCAATGAATACATACTTTTCTGCCTTAGGCTCCAACTTATGCCTCAATTGAGATGGCACATATGCATATGCCAAGCATCCAAATATTCTGCAATGATCCAAGGTAGGTTTCTTACCCCACCAAGCTTCATATGGTGTCATACCCTGCAAAGCTTTACAAGGCAATCTATTAACCAAATATGTAGCTGTATTAACAGCCTCAGCCCACAAATAATTTGGGCAATTCTTCTCTTTCATCATGGACCTTGCAAACTCAACAAGAGTCCTATTTCTTCTTTCTGCTACCCCATTTTGTTGAGGAGAGTACCTGCAAGTAACTTCTCTCTTTATACCTGCATTCCACAAATAATCATTGAACTCATTTGAAAAATACTCTCCCCCTCCATCTGACCTTAGTCTCTTTAATTTTTGACCTGTAATCCTTTCTACATATGCATGATAGTGTTTAAATGTATTAAACACTTCTGACTTTTCCTTAATCACATAAATTGTGATCCACCTGGTAGCATCATCAACATATATGACATAATATCTTGAACCATTTATACTAAAGTCCTTTGAAGGACCCCACACATCTGTATGCACCAATTCAAGTCTTTCTGAATACATAAATCCATGCTTGGAATAGGATTGCTTATGAGCCTTACCTAATTGACATGCCTCACATCTGTATGTCATGTGTTGACCTGCAATGTTAGGCATTCCAAGCACTGAATCATTGTTAATCATTTCTTTGATACCTCTTTCATTAAAGTGTCCAAGTCTTTTGTGCCAAAGATCCAACTCTGACACCTTTTGCTCTCCATATGTGAACATAGCATGTCCAACATTTCCTTGTACCTTCAATGTGAAAAGCCTTCCTTCTTTCTTTCCTGCAATAACTTGTTTATACCCTTGACTAGGGTCTTCCACATAAACTCCATCATTTGTGAACCTTACCTCATATCCTTTTTCCACAATTTGACCTACACTGATCAAATTCTTTGGAATTGTGGGAACATAAAGTACCTTACTCAGAAGAGTGCTCCCATCCTTAGCCTTGACTGAACCAATTGACTTTACCTTATGCTTTGTATTATCACCTGTCTGCACTGTATGATTAATTGCATTATGATCTAGGTCAGTCATCAAAGCAATATTTCCACTTAAGTGATTACTACATCCTGAATCAATATAGAACACTCTCATGTCCTCATGTGAGGTTTCACATGTATTCATAATGAGAGTCGAATCCTCCTTTTGATCTGATGCATAGTTGTAGTAGGTGTTATTATAGGATTGATTTTGGAAGCTTCTTCCTCCACCTCTTCCAAAAGAATTCCTACCACCTCTACCTCTGAAGTTTCCTCTCTGAAATCTACCTCCTCTTCCTCTTTGATTAAAGTTCTGATAATTACCATTGTTTTGATTATTGTGCCAACAATCATGAGATAGATGATTGGTCTTACCACATATCCAACAAGCTCTTGCATTCTCTTTGTTGTTTCTGCCTCTTCCTCTACTTCTGCCATTTCCTCTTCCTCTTATGAAGTTTGCTTGGTTTGAAGTACCTTCTTCTTCACCTGATTGTTGCTTCCCTTTGTTGGCTTTCTTCTTGTCTTTAGAATACATTGCATGACCTGCACTCTTATCAACATCTCCTTTGATATCATTCTCAAAAGTTAGCATATGTCCTAACAATTGATTCAAATCAGGAGTAAAGTGATCTAATGAAAGTTCTCTAGATAAAATGAAAGGCTTCCACTTCTCATCTCCTCTTAGTCCTGTGAGTATTTGTCTTACCAATTTGTCTTCTTCAATATCTTCATCAACTGCACCTAAAGAATCTGCAATGTCCTTCATCTTTGTCACATAATCAGAGATTGATTGTGAGGCCTTCTTCTTGAAGGTAGTAAACTCTACCCATAGTGAAGCCTTCCTTGATTTGGTTGTATTTTGGAAATGCTCTTCCAAAGCATTCCAAATGTCACAAGCACTTTCAAGTCCTCTAATGTGAGGAAGCAAATAGTCATTGACTGCCATGTAGATGATGCTTCTTGCTTGAGCATCCTTCTTCATCCAATTCTTCAAATCTGCAAGCTCCTCCCTAGTTGGAACACTAGGATCTCTGAATTCTGGCTTTTCTTCATCTCCTGTGATGTATCCTATCAGATCTTTGCTCATAAGGTGAGCTTCCATCCTCATAGACCATGCAGGATAGTTCTCTCTATCCAACTTTTCAATTTGGAGACTATCTCCCATCTTTACTTCACCTGTAACTTCAAATCTTTAACCTTTACAGATAATAAATGTACCTTTACTTCGAATGCTGCTCCTTCTGATCCTTTTGATGCTCTTTGTATGTCTTCCTTTGATCTTTCTTCAACCTTTACCCTTCTGCACCTTCAAAATGTAAAGTTTTGTATTTCTGCAATAGTCGGAGTCTTCTTCACTTCAATTTTGACACAACCTGCTCTGATACCACTGATGGAGAGTGTTAATCTCCAAAAGAACAAGTTAACCTTGAAGTTAGATCACTTCTATATCAAGGTTAACCTTAGACTCCACCAAACTTAGAGATCATCCACCAAATTATCAGAAATATTGAAAGTTCTGAAAAATTCAACTTCTTCAGAAAGTCTGCTGCAGATTAATCACTCATTGACTAATCAATCCTGTAAAGTTTTTGATAAAACTTTGCACAACACTTCGCCTTAAGGTTGCGCAACTTTGCCAAGTTAAATCTCTCAAAAAGATTAAGTACACACTGAGAAATGTGTGAAACACTTTACCTATGTCTGAAAGTGCTTCTCTGCAATGGCGACTTTGACACCTGCAACTTCTTAGCACTGGTTCTCCCAACTCTGAACCCGTTTCATCAAGATCTTCTAGCCATAGATGGCTTACCTTCCAACTTAGATTTTGAGCCCTCACTTGTGTAAAACTTTACACTGTAGACTGAGCAATGATCATTTCATTGAAGATGAAATGTGCGCCAGATTTCTCGACTGTTAGAACATTCTTACATATGAATGTTCCTAATCAAAATTCTCACAGCCTGATTACAATTAACCTCTCAAATTCTAGCCATAGATAGATTAGCTATGGACTTAGATACGTGCAAAAGGATTTCTCAAAAGATTAAACACAGAGGGAGCAGACAGCAAAATATCAGGCGCAAAAATTCTCGATTTCTCAGAAAATTTACATCTAAGTGAGGATGGACAATTCACTCACTCTTCATGTGTTTAATGACACTAATTTCTCTCTTCCTATTCTCAAATCTCTTCTGCTCTACTTGCCCGACATTTTCAAACATATTTATAGATGAATATATACAAGTGTATGACTTAAACAAGAGTATAAGTCAGCTAATGTACATATGTGTACATATCTTTGAGTTTTCTGAAAATGTCCTTCCTTCAACCATCTGACTTTGTTTCCTTCTTGACTCCTTGACTTCATTTCTCCATAATTCTTCAATTGATGATTGTCATGCACCAACATTTATCTATCTATCTATCTATCTATCTATCTATCTATC
>CM035428.1:114188309-114195809 GCA_020310875.1 Ceratopteris richardii
CTTCCTGCATTCATTCTCATACCAAGAATCATTTTCATCAAAGACAACATCTCTACTCACCATGAATCCCTTATTGGAAGGGTTATAAAAACTGTATCCTTTTTTATTTAGATCATACCCAATAACGATGCACTTCTCAGCTTTAGGGTCTAGCTTACCTCTTATCTGAGAAGGAATGTGTACATATGCTACACATCCAAATATCGTGCAATGGTCTAGGGAGGGTCTCTTATCATGCCATGCTTCATAGGGTGTCATCCCATCAAGGGATTTGGATGGTAACCTGTTTATGAGATAAGTGGTAGTTGAAACACTTTCTGCCCATAGATAGTTAGGTAATTTTTTCTCATTCAACATAGACCTAGCTGTCTCAACAATCAACCTATTTCTTCTCTCAGCTACCCCATTCTGTTCAGGAGAATACCTTGTGGTTATTTCTCTTTTGATGCCTCTGTCTTGCAAGAAGTTTTAAAACTCATTTGAGAAGTACTCACCTCCTCCATCTAACCTTAGCCTCTTCAAATTCTTTCCTGTCTGATTTTCAACAAGTGCAAGATATTTTTTAAAGCAATTAAACACCTCATCCTTGTGCTTCATGAAGTACAATACAGTCCACCTGCTATAATCATCAATAAAAGATACATAGTACCTTGATCTTGAGACTGAGGGGTATTTACTTGGTCCCCATACATCTGTATGGACAAGCTCTAGGTAGTCTTCATGCATGTAACCTTTCCTTGAGAAGGGTAACCTGTGAGACTTCCCAAATTGACAAGCACCACACTTATAAATCATATGTTGCTTGGATACATTAGGTATTCCAAGCACACATTGATCCGTGCATATTTGCTTCAAGGTTCTTCCTCCTATATGTCCTAATCTTTTCTGCCAAATCTCAAGCTCTGAAAGTGTTTGATCTTTATAACTGTATAGTGCAATATTCTTTGTGTCTTTTAACTCAAAAGTAAAAAGTCTACCTGATTTTTCTCCTTTAGCAATCCTCTTGAACCCATGTCTTGGATCCTCCACAAATGCTCCATATTGGTTGAATCTAACCTGCAAACCTTTCTCCACAATCTGTCCAACACTCATCAAATTTTCGGTAATGGTTGGTACATAGAGTACCCTGCTCAACAAGTTCTGATTTCCATCACAAGTCTTAACATTTCCAACTTTAACTACTGAGTGCTTGGTGTCATCACCTGTTTGGACTTGATGCTTACCTTTTGGTTCCTCAAGATCAGAGAGTAGTGCTACATTGCTAGCCACATGATTTGAGCATCCTGAGTCAAGGTAGAATAGGTGGTTATCATTTGTACCTGATTTTGAAGTCATGTTCATGATCAAAAGAGAGTCATCCTGCTCCTCTGTGTAGTTGTTTCTGGATTTGAATCCTCCTTGGTAGTTACCATTGTAATTATTGTTGTAATTGTTGTTGTAGCCTTGGTGATGGTTGAATCTACCTCTTGACTGTGAGTATCCACCTCTTTGGTATCCTCTTCCTCTCTGATTCTTGTAATTCCTGAAACACTCATCTATAGTATGATTTGATAAACTACAAATGCTGCATTGTGAGGAGTTATAGGATCTCCCCCTACCTTGCTTACCTCCTATGCCCCTTCCTCTTGATGATCTACCTCTCCCTGCATAGTTGGCTTGGGAGGTAGAGCCTTCATCTTCACCCTTCTTGCTCTTGCCTTTATCTTTAGACTTCTTATCAGTATATAGGGCAGAAGAGTTATTACCTTTGGATGTATCTCCATTCTTATTGAGCTTTGCTTCATGAGTAAACAATTGTCCCATGAGTGTTGTAAGATCTGGAATTTTCATGTCCATGTAAAGGTCCATGCAAGTGGTGAAGCTTTCCCATTTGTCATCAGCCTTGATCCCATTGATCACTTTCCTTACAATCTGCTCTTCTTCAATCTCTTCTCCTATGCTTGCTAACTGATCTGCTACATCTTTAATCTTGGTTACGAATTTTGAAACAACTTGCTTAGGTTGCTTCCTTAGTGTGGTGAATTCAATCCACAACTGATTTTTCCTAGCCCTTGTGTTGGAAGAAAAATAGGATGATAAAGTTTCCCAAGTTTCTTGGGATGTCTTATAGTTCCTAATATGTGGCAAAAGAAAGTCAGAGATGGAGTTGAGCAAATAAGACCTTGCCAATGCATCCTTAGCACACCATGTGTTGAGCTTTTCATGTTCCTCCTTTGTTGGTAATCCTCTTGTTTTGAATGAGGGCAATTCCTCATCTCCTGAGATGTATCCATAGAGACTCCTTCCTTGTAAGTAGGTCTTCATCCTTAGAGACCATGCTTGATAGTTGTTCCTCGCCAATTTATCAATAAATGAAGGAAAACCATCTCCCATTTTACCTTAGTTTGCTCTGATACCACTATTGGGAAAGATGGACGGACACTCCAAGAGATTGAGTAGGTACTACCAAAACCTGCTTTGTACCAGCCCTGTTTTGCTTCAGACTTGATAAGTGGACCTCCTTAGCCTTCCAATGACACCATAATATGACTATGTACTTTGGAAATGATGTGTGCAATGATTGAACCAAAACAGATAACTTTGAAATTGAAGATCTCAAGAAAACCTTCTATTTATGTCTTGACACCTGCTGGAACTTTTGCTCAGTAGAACCAGCACAGTAGGAATTGGAACAATTCCTTTTAGGGGAATCTAATTAGCTTACTAATCTAACTATTCCAAGTTGAATGAAGTAAAATGATTGACTATGCTCAAAGAAATCAATTTAGCAAATAAAGCTATACCCCCGATTTTTTAGGATTGTAGCAGACAATGACCAATGATCATCTCGATGCGACTTTCTCTGAAATGGTTGAATAGAATCTCTTCAAACTTTGGCAGCACGTAGATAACTTCAAGCTGAATCCAACAAGCTTTAGAACATTGAATTTGGTGACGACTTGACCGAGATATGCACTCCGCAAGTTGATAGACTTTTGAGTAGAATAAGAGAGAACTCAGAAATGAACAATGTGAATGTATGTATTAATGAACACTTGTATACAAATCCATTGGCATGAATAACATTGCCTAATGGTATAGATAGGTGTGGGCTAGAGTGTAGGCCTCACACACACTAAGAATCAGTAATGAGAAGCTCGGGAGTTATGAGTTCTACCCGCGACTTTTCCATGACCATTTTTATAGAGAATGAGTAAAAATTTGAATTCAAATTCAATCTTTTGACTCCCTATGATCAAGCTCCTATATCCTAGGAGATATTCCTTCAATCAAAGAGCTAACTTTTTCCACGAATCCTTTTGGTAGATGTTTACGAAAGATTCCAAGTCAATTTGACTTTTACAAAGTGGTAAAGTAGTAATTAACTACTAGCAATAGTTCCTATGCTTCTCTATATGTGCATGAACTCCAATGCATCTATCTATCTATCTATCTATCTATCTATCTATCTATTTATCTATCTATCTATCTATCTATCGATCTATTGATCTATTGGTGTATCGATCTATCGATATATCGATCTATCTATCTATCTATGTATCTATCTATCTATGTATCTATCTATCTATCTACTTATCTATCTATCTATCTGTCTATCTATCTATCTATCTATCTATCTATCTATCTATCTATCTATCCATCTATCTATCTATCTATTTATCTATCTATCTATCTATCTCTCTATCTATCTATCTATCTATCTGTCTGTCTATCTGTTTGTCTGTCTATCTATCTTTCTATCTACCTATCTATTGTGCCCATAAAAGTCATATTGGTCAAAAGTCAATTGCAATCAATGTCAACCATAGTCAAATTCAACCACAATCAAAGTCCAAAGATCAAAGTCAAAACCGATCAAACTCAACATGTTCAAGGTCAAAGGTCAACATAGGTGAAGTCAAAGTGTTCAAAGTTCAGGAGTCAAAGTGCACAGGTAGTGCACAATTAATTGGTTCAGAAAGGGTAAAATTACAGAAAGTTGGTTGCAGGTTGCAGAGGTATTTCTGTAATTTCTCCAAGGTTCACAATGTTTTTAAAGTGTTTTGGAAGGTCCAGGTGAACCCTCCCTTATGTGCACAAGTGAAGAATTAAAAGGAAAAATGTGAAGGTTTGTGAAGCGGCAACGTACGTAGAAGTGAAGTATGCCCCCCAATTAAAGTTTTTGTTTTAGTCTAAGGTCAGTACAGGACAAAACTGGGATTCATTGGCTGCCCACTTTTGGAGACAATCTTGGGACATCAAAGTGAGCACCAAGATACTCTTGTAGTTAGGAGCGTACGTGAATCGACACTCAAAGGAAGGCAAGGACTATTCTTGGAGACTAAGCAAGGTGAGCATAGTCTAAGCTAGGCAAGAGAGAGAAGTGCAAGAGACATACAGTGTGCGATGCAGAGAAGTGAAGTGCAAGGTGTGCATGAAGAGTGACTAAGGAAGTGTGTAGAGAAGTGCTAAGCTAGTCCCCCAAGAATCCCAAGGTCCCATTGAAGTTGTGCGCGTGCCGACAGAAGGTGTCCATCCCTCCCCCTTATTGGAATCTTGGTGCAAGGTGTGCACAAGTGCAGGCTTGGAGAAGTTGGAGGTCTGGTGTAGAGAAGACCGACAGCAACAAGACCCTTGGGTATTTTGTATTTTGTGATTGAGCACTTTGTGGGATTTTTCACAGAAGCATTGGATTGTATTGTGCATCACCATTGTAGTTTTCTGTCTTTACCTTTTCTCCTACAAATACTCAAATTCCCTTCTTGTCCAAGAATCCACCAACAAAATTTGGCATGCACAGTGGGACTTCAAGGAGATTTGAGCATAGGAGAAGAAATATTGCAGTGTGGAGAAACATTATTCAAGTGCGGACAGTAATGCTTCATTGGGCTAAGAGGTAAATATTCTTATCAATTATCTCATACTAAGAGGATTATGACCAGCTCATGACCGCAATCCGGTCCCAAACATTGAGGGTCACCTACAAGCAAACAAGAAGGAATGTTGTTAGAAGATCCTCCAGTCCACTGTCGTCAACCTCATTAGTAAAGAACATGGGAGGTCAGGTAGACTTGGAAACCCTACTATCAAGATTAAATCTAAAATTTCCTTCTTTCACATGCTTAGCTCAGGAAGATCTGGATGAGCATTTTAGAAGGTTTTTAGCACTATGCAAAAAAGAGGCTTGATGGGAAGAGAGGATCCCTTTTTGATACTCTTCCTTGCCACATTAGAGGGGTTAGCAGATAAATGGTTCAACCAATTTGCTGAGAACCATTTCACCACTTGGGATTTAATGAAAGATGCATTCAAAACACAATTCCAACATGGAAATACTATAGAGATCATCATAGAAGAATTAGAAAACTTGAGACTGGGTCTAGGTGAAAAATTTCCAGAGTTTGTAACTAGGGCCAAGGCACTAATGGCTAAGTTGCCAGATCCTCCACATGATTTTTTTGTTAAGAAATGGTTAGCTAAGCGACTTCTAGTGAACACACAATGTAAAATCAAGGAATTAGTGTCGCCTACAACCTCCATAGAGGAGTTCATCAACACAGCTACACGACTGGAGTAGATAAGGCAACAATATGGAGCAATTTCTTCTCAACTACCCTATTCTACAGAAATGGAGGATCGAGTAATCCTGCTAAGGAAAGAGCTGGAGGGCTTAAAAAGGAATAAGCCCCACAAAGAGGAGGAGACTGTTTTTACTCAATTGAGGAGGGAGATTGAGGCATTGAAGCTCCAAAAGGAAGAGGAAGCCCAAGTAGAGGAATTAGCTCAGCTGCGATAGGAGTTGTAGGAACTCAAAGGGGCTGGCATCAAAAGTGGGCTATGGTGTACGATGTGCAGCAAGCAAGGTCATATAGTAAGTGAATGTCCTTTGTTAAGTGTAACTTGCCAACTATGCAGGAAAGCTGGTCATGAGGCCTAAGAATGCCAATCAAGGGGAATGCCTGCAACAACATATTGGACACAAGGAGGACCCCTACCACCAGCAAATGTGATGGTGGCTATACCGAATCAAGGTAAAAATTACAACCCTAGACAGAGGAATAACTTTGGAAATGGGCCTAGGAGGCCAATTATTTGTTTCAGATGTGGAGAATGTGGGCACTATCAAAGTAGGTGCACTCTACCAGGAAATGCCCCTCCTTGCAAGAACTGCCTAGAGGCCAGAGACCACTATACTAATTGTTGTCCTAAGAACCAAGCATCTTCATCTGGGCCCCACATTCAAATGATTTCTGTGTGCAAAGAAGAAATAATACAAGTCAATGCGCCATCTCCATCTACTAGGGTGGTGTAGTTAGAAGAAATTGAATCTTTTACAATGCAGACAAAATGCAAGGTGAAGGCTCAAGTAGAAATAGGTCAAGGATCAAGGACTAATGGATTGAATAAAGACAAAGAGACATCTGAAGACAAAGCCACCACATGTACAGATACAAGGCAAAAAGGAGATCTCATATGTACCAGTGATGCCATTCGGCATGCATTCAACAGGGCTCATGAGGAGTTTGATAAGTCCATTGGATCCGATGATCTTAAGGAATCAGAAGCTTCATGACTACTCAAGTCCATGAAAAAGGAGATTAGTATTTTTTATTTAATAAAGATGGATGGGAAATTCAGGTGAGAACTCTTGTAGATAATTGATGAGGCTTCCACAACAAGTTTAGTGGCAAAGGCTGTTGTTATGCATAAAGATAAAATTGTAGGGGAAGCACCCCTCACACATTACAAGAGCCCTTGGCTAACATTCTCTATCAAAGGTCATGAGTTTTAAGGAGTTATTGTGGATGGTGGTTCTGGCATTAACTTGATGCTTGAACATACCATGAAAAAGATTGGACTACATCCTTCAAGATCTGCAAACTTCACTGTAACATTGGCAGACCAAAGCATAATAAGGCCTATGGGAGTGGTCCCTGGAGTCCCTGTCAAGATACAAGGTAGCATCTTTAACTTGGATTTTGTTGTTTTAAGGCTGGCACAGGTAGAAGGAAGTTTCCCCCTATTAATTGGGAGACCTTGGTTAAGGCATGCCAGGGTGCAGCATGACTGGGGCAAGGACACAATGTGGGTAAAGCAAGAGGGAAAAGAGTTGCAGCAGATAATTTTAGAAGAAGGACCAGACAATCAGAGAAATACCAGCATGATGCAGACAATTGGTATTTGTATGGAAGAGAATTCTTGGACAAACCAGACGCAGATCTATTTGAAGAAAAAAAATTTATATGAAGAAGAAAACATGTTGGCTTGGCTCCACGCAGAAGACACATCTGCCTGCTATGGGATTTTTCCAAACTCAAGTAGAGAGGAAGCATATGAAGAAAAAGAGGAAAAAATTCAAGTAAATGGGTTGGGAGAGCCAACAAAAGACCATAGAAGGGGAAAGAAATCTCCTTTATACAACCATATAGAGGAAGCTAATTCTGTGGATTGCAACCAAAAGGAAGGCTCATAGTTAAAAGGTAAGAATAAGAATATAGAAGAGGATTCATTACCACTTCA